>VUQI01031586.1:0-14946 GCA_015106735.1 Paratilapia polleni
CATCCTACGGTTCCTGAGTGGCATTCGAATGAGGTCATCCTGGTCAGTGGAGAGTCGTTTTCAGCCTCTCCCAGACTGTAGCTTTGTTGTTCCCAATGTCTGCTGCTTGACCTTGTTCTTATGAACCGCCGTCTTAGAAATTTTAAGGATGGAAGCAACCCAACGCTCACTGTATCCCTCTGCCAGTAAAGCCAGAATTGAACCCTTCTTTTTCTCAAAACAAAACTTTTCTTTTCATTTCTTTTGGCATGGTCAATAGTTATTTTTTTTATTCCAGTTACTTTTGATGTACTACTAGCACTGTTTTTGCCATCCAGTTGGTCCTATTGCAAGAGGATAGACCACAGCAATGGTTTTTATACTTTTCCTCATTAAATAAGATTTGGTTCAGGTGATCACCTCATCAGTACCTTATTAGGTAGAAACAGGTGTGCTTGTGTTGGAATTCAAGAGACACTGGAATGGAATTCTGATTTCTGAAAATTTTGAAGTGGTCTCTTAATTTTTTCCAGAGCTGTATATTGTTTCAGTCCTCGTTTGTCCTTTGTTGTGTTGTCCATGTTGCTGTGTGTTCCCCTTGCTCTGCTTGCCCTGTTGTTTTGTTTTTTTAAATTTGATAGAAAAAAACAAGAAGCCAACATCACAGCTGAGCAATTTCACCCCAAAGTGACATGAACCCAGGGTTTCATACTTAACATACCCAAGGAATCAATCATGTGAACTTGCAGGTTCGGGCCATACACTGTACAACAGTTGTGTACATAGCTCTAGCTCTTAAAAGTGAAGCCAAAGTGGAAGTGCATTCTTCCTCATGGAAGTCTCCTTCTCACTTTATGTATAATTTCAGTAAACATTTTCCTGATTGATTGGTCTTAGTCATTAGTGTTAATGACATGTTTTGTAAATACTGGTTCCATTTGGGAAAAAAAAGGCAATAAATCAGTGTGTACTTTAGGGTGTGGCTTTAAAAATTGAGAAATTGCTAAGGCCCCAGAGACACAGGCCTAGAGAATGATTGGTGACCCCCACGGCAACCACTGGTCGCTAGGGAAAAATGTATATTCGCTGACTGGTGGGTGAGTGGTTGCTGGAGGTTGCTAGGTAAAACTGATTGCAAATAGGTATATGGGGCCGCAATGAAAACCTCCTGCCTATTTGTTTGGTCACTAGGAGATTGTTGCAGGTTCCTATAATTTGCATGGAAAATGTTGATTTGTCTGCAAACATTTGCCAACTACTTGCCAGGCAGTAGTGAAACTGTGAAAAGTGCAACACAAACTGGAAAAGGAGACCATTCAAGTTTCACTACTACTCTATGGGCAACCACAGCAATCTGCTAGCAACCAAAGCAATCACAAGGAGGTTTTTGGTGAGCATCCTCTTTTTGACCGATTTCACCTAGCAGCAGCCAGCTGATTTTTTTGATATACTGTCTGGGTGGGGCTAACGTGTCAGAGCTCTCTATGGGAAACAAAGTAATCCTAAATTTATTAGCTGTCTGAAAGCAGTTAGTTTAAAGGCTCATGTTTCTTTTAAACTCACTCTCTGCTGCGTTCTGCCACCATCACACTCTCCCCTTGTCTTTTCTTATTTCCTTTTCTCTGTGTGTGGAGAGGAGCAGTGGAGGCAGGCTAACACATGCACACAAACATGTAGAGTTACTTCTCATAAACATGGATCTATTCTGAGGGGTTCAATCAATTCCAGGTGAAGAACTCTAACATACAGTGAGAGGATTCTTGTAAAGTAATATCCTTCCTCACTGCGAGGAAATGAGCAGATGAAGATGCCATTCACTTCTAAAACTGATTTATGAAATTTCCCCAGTTGTACCTGGTCATAGATTATAGGTACAGTTTTTTTCATGGCACATTTTTCTATGTCAGTGTTGTAATATATAATATTGAATATCTATGACCAAGTGCTAGTCTGTCTGTCTTCTTCGATGAAATATAAACTCATCAAAACCACATGATCCTGACAGTTGAATATTCAGTGTCACACTCAAGCTGCCACTTTAGAAGGATGTGATTCATACAATGAGGCATAGATATTTTATCTTGGAGGAGTGTTTACACCAAAGGGAAACATGGCACATTAATAAACACTGTCACAAGTGGGATCTCTGGGTACAACCATGATATCTGACATAGTGAACATGCTAAAATGTGTGCTTGAATAGGGAATTACACATTTCATAAGATGACTGTTGCTCTTATGCACTGACATAAGAGAAGGGTAATATGGGGAACTATAGTTTGGAAAGCCTCACAAAGCAGCTGGTGCAGACACCTCCCAAATTTCAGCAAGTGCAAGGCACTGAGCCAGGGGTCATGCAAGCTGACTGGCTGATCCAAATCCCGTCAAGAGAGAGCTTTGAAAAAGAGAAGAAAACAAAGCCACAAGTGTAGCTGTAATAATGGAAATGTCATTTGTTTTGCAAGTGTTTGGCCATAAATACACTCAGTACACCATTAAAAGGATGTGATTTACGAAAAGTAGTATAAAGTAGTTTATTATTATTGAATAGCGTATGATGAAAAGGATCCAAAAGAACTTTAACTCATGCTGAGGGGAACATGAATGCCTGAACCAAGTTTTATAACAATACTTAAAACACCATAAAAAAGCCACAATACTACCCAAAAAAAAACATACAGAGTGTATCTGTTACAGCATGAAACGACGAACATCTTAAGATGCTCCATATCCCAAGAGCCACTTTCAGCAACCAGGGATCGGACTGCCAAAGCCTCTGCCTCAGACCACCGCCCGATCCACATTGCACCTGACCCCAACGGCCATTCCTGTGGGTGGTGGGTCCACAGGAGGGCTGGCCCAAATGGCTCATTTGGGCTGAGCCAGGCCCCATGGGCTAAGGCCACCAAGTATCTTGGAGTCTTGTTCATGATTGAGGGAAGGAGGGAGCAGAAGACTGACAGATGGATTGTTGCAGACACTGTACCAACTGTCATGGTGAAGAGAGAGCTGAGTGTGAAAGCAAAGCTGTTGGTTTACCAGTTGTTCCAAGTTCCTACCCTCACCTATGGCGCAAAAATTTGATTGGCAATACAAGCGTTGGAAATGAGTTTCCTCCAAAGGGTGTCTGGCCTTTCCCTTAGAGACAGGGTGAGGAGCTTGGTCGTTTGGGAGAGACTCACACTAGAGCCACTGGTTTAGGCATCTGACTAGAATGCCTCCTGGGTGCCTCCTAGGTGAAGTGTTCAGGCAAGACTCCTGGACAGACCCATTACACAATGGAGATATTATATCACTCTGGCTTGGGTACACCTTGGGGTCCTCTTGGATGAGCTGGAGGAGGTGGCTGGGGAGAGAGAGGCCTGGGCATCTCTGCTTAGACTGTTGCTCCTGCGACCCAGACCCAAATAAGTGGCAGAAAATGGATGGTTGGATGGTTGGATGGATGGATGGATGGATGGATGACCATTGTTACAGGCTTACCAACAGTACCTCATGATTCAGCCTTTAGTTTTGCAGCTCATTTAGTCACATATTATGGCTCAAACTGACTCCTAATGTTCCACAATTCTGCTCCTAAGGTCATGGCCCTAAATGAGGAAGTTAGGGAAAAGAGGGAAACCCAATATTTCCAATTCTGCTCTAAACTACTGTAAGCTCATCAACATAAAATCCACAATATTAAGAGTCCTAACTCCAACACAATCCATGACACTGCCAAAATACCACTGACATCACAAAGGGATTGATTTCACATAAACAAGATCAATTACAAAGTATGCAAAAAAAAAAAATTCTCAGTTGTTGTTGTAAATTCCTTTATTTAAACAGGTAGTCTCATTGAGATCGAGATCTCTTTTTCAAGAGACCTGTGTCCAAAAAACATATACAAAAATTGAGACAGACAGCCAAATAATAAAAAGACACATTATACATGATCATATATTAAGAAAAACATGTGCAAGATTAGCTGCAGATAGACAAATACAACCCTTTAAAATGTTCCAGTGGAATCAGAGAATGCAACTTCATAGTTTTTTGTAGCTTGTTCTATTTATAGGCAGTGAAGTATTTTAAATCCAGTTTTTCCAAGTTCAGTGTGAACAAGAGGTACAGCTAATGTTAAAATGTCCTGTGACCTGACATTGTAAGTACTCTGTTTAAATTCAATCAAGGAGTGAAGCTAAGCAGACAATCTTTGCAGTAGAGCCTTGTAAATAAACATCATACAATACTGATCTCCTCGATTTGCTAGGGAGGACCATCCCACTTTTTCATATAATGGTGAGTAAGAAAAGAATTGCCTGTGATAAATCATAATGCACTGTGATACACAGAATAAAGAAGCTTCAAGGTGGATGTAGAAGCATGCATATAAACAATATCACAATAATCAAGCGCAGACAAAATTGTGTCTTGTACAATCAACAGTTTAAATTTCATGACCATGAAAGGTTTGAATACAGACTGTAGGCTGGATACTTTTAGGTGACCTAGTAAAGATCATGCACTTAGTTTTATCAGAGTTTAAAACAAGTTTATGTCTGATAAGAGATTTCTGAAATTTATCAAAAGTGAACTGTAGATTTGCAATGGCCAGATGAAGGGAAGAGCCAGTAGCATATAAAAAAGTGTCATCTCCTTAAAAATTTACATTATAGTTTTGGGTGCCACAGATAATATTGTTCATGTACAGGGTGAATAAAAGAGGTCCAAGGATGGTTCTCTGTGGAACACCTGTACAAATGGCAAGTGGACTTGACCTGAATCCTTTGGAGACTACTGTCTGAGTTCTGACAGAAAGATAATCACGAAACCATTTGAGGAACTGTTCATCCAAACCAAAGGAGATAGTTTTTCTAAAAAAATGCTATGATCTACTGAATCAAATGCTTTTGATAGATCTATGAAAAGTGTAGCGCAATAGTGATGATTATTAGGGGCTTCAATAATATTATTGAGTACACATACTGCAGCTGTTGTTGTGCTGTGACACGATCTAAAACCTGACTACTCTGACTGTAAAATGAAGCTTATGCGTAAGTTCAATAAGGAAGATCTGTAATCACTCATCTGTCGGCTTCTTGGGTGTTCGACTGCCAGTCTTGTTCTATATATATCACTTCCTCTTTCCCACGCTGTCAAACTCAATACTGACTTCATTGCTCTTGACCAATCACATTCTTGCCCGCCTTCAGCGAGCCAATCAGCCTCCAACCCGCGTGCTTTAAATCTCGATGCTGTTCTGTCATTCTGTCTTTCAGACTCTCATTCGTGCAACCCGCCTCCTCCCCATCTCCACCTCACTCTGGTCACTCAGAACCCATCCAAGCCTTCACCTCCATCTTCACCACCACCAGCGTCTAGACTCCGAGGGGTCCTATCCTAAATCCTATCACCGTTGGGATTCCGCTCTGCCGCGATGGGCCATCTGAGTCTAATCGCCAAATAAATAAATTAATTCTGTATCACAATAAATCATGTTCAATTTTTCCAAGTGATCTCTCCTTATTGAAATGTTATTTCATTCCAGATACACTTTCATTTGAGTGTTTATTAAGGACTCTAAAATTTTTGCTAGGGAAGACAGTTTTTAAATAGGGCAGTAATTATTTAAGTCACTAGGGTCACCACCTTTATGGAGTGGGTGCACTTGTGCAGCCTTCCAGATTTTTGTAATTTTGCTTATAGCAAGTGATAAATTAAGAATATGAGTTATATGTGCAGCGATCAGATCAGCACTGAAGCGAAGGAGGGATGGGTCTAAACTGTCCTCACCCGTAGATTTCTTTGGGTTTAAGGTGGCCAGTTTACTATAGACCTCCCTACGGCTTATCAAAGTAAAAGAGAATTTGTTTTTACAGTTTTGAATAGTTAGTGGAGAATATACCGAATTAAGGATACTATTTTGATTAGACAGCAAGTGTTTCTAAAACAAAATCCCGGTCAAAATGAAGTGATGATTGAAAGCCTCTCAAATATCTGACTTACTAGTTATGTGCTGATTTTCAAAACAGATTTTTGAAGGAACTTCTCAAAGTTTTGAAGGCTTTCCAGAACTCAGATGCATTTCCAGAGATGTTTGCAAGAGAAGACAAACAGAAGTCAGATTTGGCCTTTCTAATGAGTCTAATAATTCTGTATTTGTCTAATATTTTGCCAATCAGATGAAAGATTGCTGGTTTTTGCCAACTTGCAGGCTGTGTCTTGAGCAATAAGAGCTCTGGAAATGAAAACCAAGGATTGAAATGTTGTTTTATTCTAAAATGTTTGTAGGGTGCATGTTTATCAAGTGTATTGTTAAAAATTGTGCAGACAAGATTTAAAACTTTAATCATGATTGTAAATGTTTTCAATTTGTTTCAGGTCAGAGTCAGATATTTATCACCAAATATCGGCATCGGTCTTAAAAATCCTACATCTGTCAGGCTCTAAATCCAAATTCTTAAAATGTATCTCATCCATGTTAAATTAAAAAAAAAATCTCCCATGCAGTCACTGTCTGAGGGCTAAGTACAAAACCAGTTCACAGCAAACTATTGTCCATCTGTGGTTTCCTGCTCCCAGACTGAATGTATAATCATGTTGTATAAAGGAGCTGATAACCCATCATTTTAAATGAAGTTATTTTTTTTCTAACATGTTTTCTCAAAATCTAACTGTACTGGGATATTTATTTAACTAACATTCTCTCTTTAAAAAAACCCCCACAAAACATATTTTTATAACCTACTCAAAAGTGATTACTTTATTTCGTAAAATATTCGGAGTAAAATACGCCTCTGACATGAAACAAAATAAGGCTTCTTACTGTAGTTATCAAAAACACTTATTATCTCCTTATTTTGCTGGAACAAGTACGGTGCTGCCAAATCAATAAAAATGAAGCCCTCATTACCTTTCTCCAGCACACTGTCAGCACCATAAAGAAGTGAGTTGACCTGTGACTCATTGTGTGGAATAAAGAGGTGGTTTGGCATCAAATCAGACTTAAAGATTTAAAACCCTCTGTGTAAAATCGTATCGACTGGGGTTTCAGATTCCATCTGAATGAGTGAATTCATGGAAATGCCAGCATGATGGTGAACCAAACTTTTCGTTTCCATTAACAAAGACTTTATTAGTTATCAAAGAATTTGATGACTCAATGTTGAGGAAAGTATACATTCTACTTCTCTCAAAGATGCATCACTGACCTTTTCTAAGGATTGCAGGTTTTTCAGCAGTACAATTTCCTCTGATAAAAAAGTCAGATTGTAGAAAGGTCACTGGGGTATTTAACTTTAGTACACTGGGCTTTAAAATTTAGACAGAAATTTTACTTTGATTAGTTTCAGTATAAATTATTAAATAAGAACTGTTCCTGACGTTTCGCAGGTCAAAACAGCAACTTTGGCAAAGAATGGATTTCTGTCTGTTTAAAAAGATAAAAATAAAAATAAAAATAAAACTTGTTCATTGTGCAGCAGCACATGTTATGGTTATCACAGACATATTGTGTTTATGCTACAATGGCTCCCAAGAGATGTCTGTATGCTTGCTTGGACAAACGCAAAGCTGTCTGTGGCGAAGAGCAGATTTCAGACCAGAGAACTCCTTTTTTCACATTCCTTCATGAGGATATGGCCCAACCTCAAAGAAGAGAAACCAGACCAATGAGTCCCAAAGATGAGACAAAATTTAACTGGGTAAATATGTCTTAGTAAAGGTTTTTCTTTAGGGGACAGATCATTAATAATTTTCAGTAAATAATCTGGATGCACTAAATTGACTGTTCAGCTATGTAGGAGGTGAAAGGAAATCAAGAGCTCTCTGAAGAGATGGAATCTCATGTTATAACTTCATAAGTGACCTGAGATGGGAGGTCATTCTGTCTCCAGTGAGCTGTAGGAAGAAAAGTTAAGTCTGAGCATCGAGTGCAGGAGTACTGTAGAGACAGGAAGCTGAGGTGTAGGGTTAAACTTTTTTACAGCTGCCTTCTTGGACTTGTTGCCCTATCTGCCAGCAGCAAGGCTTTGAAATGAATGTAAGCAGTTACAGAGAACATGCAGACAAGGATGTATTTATTTAATCCTTGTGTGTTGTTCAGACCGGCTTTACTCCCTCATTGTTTGGCAACAGTAACCCTATCCTTTACCACAAACTTGGCTATACAATGGCCCATGAAGCATCACTTCTTGCCAAAATGCCATTCACAGGCAAAGAAATAGATTTAGGATTACATTACATTATCTTACATATAAAAATCAGTTGTATCCTATAGAGGTAATTCCCTTGTTGCTTAAAAAGTGCTGCCACCACCAATCACAGAAAAAAAAAAAAGAAAAAAAGGCTAAATAGGTTCATTAAGTTATGAAAGAGAGCAAGTGTCTGCAGGATTACAAATAGAACATTAGAGCTCAGGGGTAATATAGCTAAATGGTTGCCACTCAATTACAGAGATAGGCACAAAATATTCAGTATATATTTATTTATTTCTACAGACACTTTATAAAGTACACCTTTCTAGTACCAGCTTGGAGCCCTTTTGCCTTCAGAACTGACTTAATTCTTCATGGCGTGGATTCAACAAGGTGCTGGAAACATTCCTCAGAGATTTTAGTCCATATTGACATGACAGCATCACACAGTTGTTGCAGATTTGTCAGCTGCACATCCATGATGCCAATCTCTTGTTCCACCACATCCCAAAGGTGCTCTATTGGATTGAGATCTGGTGACTGTGGAGGCCATTTGAGTACAGTGAACTCACTGTCATGTTCAAGAAACCAGTTTGAGATGATCTGAACTTTGTGACATGGCGCGTTATCCTGCTGGAAGATGGGGACACTGTAGTCACAAAGGGATGAACATGGTCAGCAACAATACTTCGGTAAGCTGTGGTGTTTAAAAGGGGCCCAAAATGTGCCAAGAAAATATCTCCCACACCACCATCAGCACCCTGAACCGTTGATACAAGGTAGGATGGATCCATGCTTTCATGTTGTTTACACCAAATTCTGACCCTGCCATCCAAATCTCACAGCAGAAATCGAGACTCATCAGACCAGGCGATGTTTTTCCAATCTTCTGTTGTCCAATTTTAGTGTGCCCCTGCATACTGTACCCTCAGTTTTTTGTTGCTGACAGGAGTGTCACCTGGGGAGGTCTTCTGCTGCTGTAGCCCATCTGCTTCAAGGTTCTACATGTTGTCTGTTTAGAGATGCTCTTCTGCATTTGAGTTAATTGCTGCCTTCCCATCAGCTCCAAGCAGTCTGGCATCAACAAGGCATGCTCATCCAGAAAACTGCTGCTCACTGGATATTTTCTCTTTTTCAGCAGGTCATCTTGACCATGTCTGTGTGCCTAAATGCAATGATTTGCCGCTATGTGATATATCTATCTGCTTCACCATCACAATATATGGCAAGAAATGTGTGTGATTTTTTATATCTGATAAGGGCTTCATCTTTTATCTGTCTTTGTACTGTTAGCTCTTTGTAGTGGATACCTAAAACACCAGCCAGGAAGGAAAGGCCATACTTGGTCTTTAAACCTGGAATGAAAGCACTTGAGTGTGCATAAATAAATTCAGCCTGGCTGGCTGGCAGCTTGGCGTGCTACAAAAGCCAAGAGTGGCCGTATTCAGTAATGAACAAAGCCGCGGCACAAACGAGCTCTCTCCTTTCTGTGCCAAGATATGTCGGCACATTTGTGGCCATTCTAATGGCACTACTTAAACTAAACGCAGAGTCATTTCAGACAGCTAATAATAGGTTATGGAGGCTACTGAAAGAAAAAATGCTTAACTTTGCTGATTTTGACAGCAAAGCAATAAACCTGAGCACATGACCAAAAAATGTATTAAGTATCTGGCAGTGATTCAATCATTTGGATTTGATTCACATACTAATAAGATAAGATGTTGCAGTATTATTAACAGACTTTCTTATGCTTAAAGCGACAAGCCTACTTTAAAAGAAATGAAAATGACCCTTAAATAGTCATATTGATAGAGGCATGCTGGTGCACTGGATATACTAACAGGCTAAAATAGTGAGGAGAAACTGAGTGAATGAAGTGTAATATTTCACAAAGCATCAAACTAAATACAAAATGGATTTTAATTAGCAGACAATGAGCACTAATGTACCTATTATTAATGTAATAGCTATAACATTTGCCAAAGACACTGCAAATAGCTTTCATCTTTTTCAGCTGAGGTATCAAAGGGACCAATACTCAACCTGTAATCGTGCCTTCTTGCCCTCTGTTTTACTGAAATTGCCCATAAAAGTTCTTCTCTTTTCTGTCATCTTTTTGCAGGCACTTTCTCCCTTTGATCACGCCGATGAAGGCTTGGACTTGCAGATAGTTTCTTGTAGGTTGGAATTTCTTAGGTCTCGAATAAACATCACAAAGAGTGCCTTATCCAGGTTTGACAAAACATTAAGAGGACCTGAAATTACGCTTGTTTTTTTCTAGCTGTTTGTAGCAGTCTTTCCTCCTAATTTAAAATAGGAACCACCCAAAGTTCTCTAAAACAAGAGAGTTGCATGGTTGAAAACATGTTGCACAACAGCAGTAACTTGAATAATTATTCATCACTTTTATTTATACCTGACACAGACACAGGGTCTGTTAGGATCTAAAAGTAAATCAGATTCTGTAATTGTTATGATTCGGCAGGATTCGCAGGGTTTTTTTTTTTGCTTGTTTTTCTTTTTTTCCTCTTCCTTTTTTCCTGTATTCTCTTTGATCCCTCTCAGGTGGAGTTGCTGGGCTGGCTCTGGGTGGGTTTTTACACAGTATTTGCAGTACTGATCTATAATTATTGTGGGCTTCAAAGTCTCCTATAACTTTGCTAATCATTAAAGTAACAGACAGCCTGGTATTAATGAAGAAGTATTTTATGGTATCAAAAGTTGCAGTTATTATGGCTATTTTACCGAGTAAAAATAAGACGGCAACCTCCTTGTTACTAGGTAAAATCTGTGGTTACTCAGTTGATTACATTTAAATTTTATTTAGCATTCGTGACTGATTGCAAATAGTTGCAGAGGTTGAGGGTGCAACACCCTCAACCTCTGGGTGACCACTTTTGATTGCAAGCCGATTGCACAGGTCACCTGGTGGGAGGCAACCTGTCTTCAAACAATTGCACTCCGACTTGGACTGTGTGCGATCACTCTCAGCCAGATTGATGGCAGTTCACAAATAATTGCCATCTAATTTATAAACACAGACAGATTGCAAACATGTTACAATCAGTCTGAGTGAGCGTGCACAGATGAGCGCAACTCGTCTATCTCAAATCTCCTTGCAATGAGGAACTAGTTGCCAACTGGTTACATTCTGGTTATATTCATATATAAAAGCAAAGTTGCAGAGCGCCCGTGTCATTTTGCAGTTAAATTACCGTCCTGCAGCAACTACATTTGTGGAGGAATTTCCGAATTTCTGTATCAAATCTATGAGGTTATGGCTGGATTCTGAATGTAAGCAGTTAATGTGAATTTCTGTTTAATGTGAATTTCTTTGTATGTACAGATTTGCGATTTTCACCAATTTATCACAGTTAATTGCCGTATTATCACAAACAGATTGCATGTAATTGCCAACTTGACCCCATTCGGTCGCAAACTGACAGCAGGCTGACTCTCTTATTGCCATTTTATCGCCATCTTGATGCACCAAGTTGAAGAAGGCAAGTGACTACGAGTGGTTGCAGACCCGGTCCCCTGTCTTTGAAGCAACCATTTCAAAGGCAACGAGATCAAGTTCACTGCACACGGTCAAAATGATTTTTGATGATTTTTGGTTGTGCCGTGGTCTCAAACCACTGTTTTCCCTAGTGTGACTGTAACATTACACAAATTATCATCATACATGGACAGAATTCTCAGTCTTTAGGAAATCAGGACATCATAAATCAACTAACTATTTTATCAGCAACATAGACCACAGATTTGTGCTGATAATTATTAATCAATTATTCAGGGTATTTTTGTGTTGTGAGACTTCACATGAAGACATTTCTGTCCTTCTCACATTGACTGTAGTACTTACTATTAACTCAAAAGTGACTACGTATCTACACAGCTGCACATCGCATCTTCCTGTGACATTTAAGGAATGTTTGCTAAAATCAGTTCAGCAGCGAAGACAAGTTGTTGCTGTTACAAATATTTTCTTACAGCAATGCAACCAATATAATGCAACAAGTATTTTCCTTTAGTTTAAAATCACAGTCTTTAAATTTCTTATTGCTATCAGAGCATAAGATAGTTTATAGATGTATAAACACCTTTGTGTACGTTGTGTGATCAAACTCTGATGTTGCAGAGAATTAGTTCTTATTAGTAAGACAGACAAGTCTAATGTTTCAATATCAGAGAGTAGATAGTGAAACAGAGGAAAAAAAGAAAATCTGGTCAGCTGAAATTAAGATCGCTGAGAATAATGTTTCATTTTTATTTAACTGTTCTCAGCTACTGGCAAGCTGTGTGTGATCACTGCTTTCTAAAATCCTATGTGAGCATTTAATAAATGTAAATGATCAAATGAGTTAGAGGTTAAAGATGGTCACTTTATTGTTTAGCCATCCCACAGTTACAAGGCTCTATAAAAACCAGGGTTCATTTACCTGTGACATGAATGCTCGTATAAAGTTGCCATGTGACCGTGAAATATGACATCATTTACGTGGAGATCTGAAAAGTGCCATCACTCTTTGAAGTTCAATTAACCTGAGCGAGTTGGGGAATGGGCCAGGGGAGATGTGCAAAGGGCACAGCGAGATGGAGTTCAATTAACCAGACATGTCTGCATAAAAGAAGTGCCTCAGTATCCACATAATGCGTTACATCAGTTATGTTTTGTATCTTCTAAGTATACCTTGAATAGTTGGCTTCCTGTGTTTAAAGTGTCTGCCAACCTTTCTAAAGAATATTACAAGTTAACTTCAACATTTCTGAAGAGCCAGCCAACCATGCTAAACACAAGAATTATTTAATAAACACAGTACATGGCAGCTATATTTGCTCCAACGCTCCAAACACTGCCGAGGCGATGTCCTGTATGTCTACAAAGTAGCACAGCAGAAACACTCTGTCATTCTGTTAAATCACAGTGGTTTGTTTGAGACTGAACACAAGACACGGTATTCATAGAGGTGTGATAATGAAGCATTTCAACATCAGTGTGATATTCGAATTTTACACCAAGTAATGAAAATATACAAAATTTTATGCAGCAAGGCTCTGTGAACATCACACAGAGCAGGTTATTTGTAATCATATATGTTAAAGTAGTCACTGATAATTTTTAATCCATGATACAAAGGGAAAATGACATACAGACATAAATGCTAAAATATACAGTGGGTAGAAAAAAGGGAAACACTTTTATACTCTCTCATGTACATTCACTGGACACTTTATTAGCCCTTGCTAGTACCGGGTTGGACCCCCTTTTGCCTTCAGAACTGCCTTAATTCTTCATGGCACAGATTCAACAAGGTGTCTGAAACATTTCTCAGAGATTTTGATTCATATTGATAGAATCAAACAGTTGCTGCAGATTTGTCAGCTGCACATTCATGATGCAAATCTCTTGTTCCACCACATCCCAAAGGTGCTCTATTGGATTGAGATGTAGTGACTGTGGAGGTCATTTGAGTGCAGTGAACTCACTGTCATGTTCAAGAAACCAGGTGATTTGAGTTTTATGAGATGGTGTGTTATTCTGCTGGATGCAGCCATCAGAAAATGGGTACAGTGTGGTCATAAAGGGATGGACATGGTCAGCAACAATACTCAGGTCGGCTGTGGAGTTTAAAAAAATGCTCAGCTGGTACTCAGGGGCGTGCTTTTCTGCTGCTGTAGCCCATCTGCTTCAATGTTTGATGTGTTGTGAATTCAGAGATGCTCTTCTGCATACCTTAGTTATAACAAGCGGTTTTTTGAGTTACTGTTCCCTTCCTATCAGCTAGGATAGTAGTCTGGCATTTCTTCTCTCACCTCTGGCATCAACAAGGCATTTTCACTCAGAGAACTGCTGCTTATTGGATATTTTCTCTTCTTCAGACCATTCTCTGTAAACCCGAGAGATGGCTGTGTGGGAAAATCCCAGTAGATCAACAGTTTCTGAAATACTCAGACCAGTCCATCTGGCACCAACAATCATGTCACATTCAAAATAATTTAAATCACCTTTCTTCCTCATTCTGATGCTCGATTTGAACTTCAGCAGGTCGTCTTGACCATGTCTGTGTAGCAGGTGTATTAAAGAGATCATTTATATTTCACCGAAAATCCATGCTCTGATGTTATTTGGTTTTGTCAATATTTTTCATGCACATGTATATATTTATTTTCTGTACTTATGTTTTTGGGAGCTTTTATTTTCTTTGTATGACCTTTGACTTCCCACAGGTGTCACTTCCTGTAGTTTCGCGCTGTTCTCCTCAGTCGGCTAGAGGCCCTGCTGGGGAGAGGTGAGTTCACGCTAATACTCCTGGTTACAGAATGGTTAAACACAGTAAAAGTGCTAAAAAAAAAAGGTTCAAACCTTGATTCTTCCCCTCATAGATTTTGTCTTATAGTGTTGTTAGATGTTTTTAGCGTGAGCTGATGTTTCCCTGTCGAGTACGGCACTTTATTGTAACATGCTAGTTTGCCGATTTTAAGCTAGGCTGCAGCCTTAACTTAAACATAATTGTTTAAAATTATTGTTGCTTATAAGAATATTTAGAATTGCCACTGGTGGGTGGGACATAAGTTCCCCTAAAGCAGAATCTTGTTAATAAGAAAATTGCTACTATATGGTCATGATGCAGTGCACTTTATTTTTATTAAATATGTCTATATGTATTTCTATGTACTTTAGAAGCTTAATGAGATTTGTTGTGATAGCACACACCTAGTCAGTCAGCTAGAGGCCCTGCTGGGGAGAGTTGTGCGTGTGGAAGCCCAGTCACATGAAGTT
>VUQI01031587.1:0-18269 GCA_015106735.1 Paratilapia polleni
ACCATGGGCCTCTTGCCTGCTTTTATGATTAATGCTCTCCTTGCCCGGCCTGTCAGTTTAGGTGGACGGCCATGTCTAGGTAGGTTTGCAGTTGTGCCATACTCTTTCCATTTTCAGATGATGGATTAAACAGTGCTCCATGAGATGTTCAAAGCTTGGGATATGTTTTTATAACCTAACCCTGCTTTAAACTTCTCCACAACTACATCCCTGACCTGTCTGGTGTGTTCCTTGGTCTTCATGATGCTGGTTGTTCACTAATGTTCTCTAACAAACCTCTGATGCCTTCACAGAACAGCTGTATTTATACTGAGATTAAAGTACACACAGGTGGACTCTAGTTACTAATTAGGTGACTTCTGAAGGCAGTTGGCTGCACTGGATTTTATTTAGGGGTATCAGAGTAAAGAGGGCTGAATACTAATGCACACCACACTTTTCAGATTTTTATTTGTAAAAATGTGAACACCATGTATCATTTTCCTTCCACTTCACAATTATGCGCTACTTTGTGTTGGTCTATCACATAAAATCCCAATAAAATACATTTTACAAGTTTGTGCTTGTAACGTGAAAAAATGTGGAAAAGTTGAAAGGGTATGAATACTTTCTCAAGGAGCTGTAGCTTGGTTTGATATTGAATGGTTCAGAGAGAATTCAACATATGGACAAAAATAACACTGGCCATAAAATGAAATTGATAGAATGGCTAAAATTTTTATGGTTGAATTAAAATATTTTATATAGGGGTGGCTAGCCTTGAACCATTTCATAGGCCACATGATATGACTTTTCTTTATTGTAACCTTATGTAACACAGACTTTCAAAACATTTGAAATGATTTTGCTTTCAGCATGTGTTTTGTTTTTGCCTTTTCACAAGGAAATAGTGTATAACTGGACTTCTTCTGGCATCTAAAACAATAATGTTTTCCATTTGCTTTAAGGTCTCACAGCTCATACAACGTGTGTTTCAGGGGACCTGTTATGCTTATTTATTTATTTATTTTATCATATGTCATATATACACTGTTACAGTGGTAGATGCTCATATTAAACATGGTCAAACTTTCATATAATTAGGTCAGTGTATATACAAGACCTTGTAAGTCAAAGGTTCAGGATTCAGTCTGATCTAAATATTCAGTTTCCATATTATATCATATACAGGATCTCCACAATATGGTCATAGCTCTGGCTGTGAGCACTGAAGCCCCACCCACCTGTTGTTCAAATGTGTTGTTTATGATGACGAGACATTCAGAAGAAAATTGTCTTAAAGGGAGGGCTTTGTTAAAGGGAGCAAAGCTAAAACAGCATGTCTCAGACAGAGGATGAAATGAGGGGCCGCATCAAGTCCCAGTATAACATAAGTAAGAATCATGCACAGCTGTGAAGGTAGCGTGGGACATGGGACATGAAAACATATTAGGATTTGAGGTGTCTTATGTTGGAAGGACAAGCTGGCCTTTCTAACACTGTAAAAATAGGATTTACATTAATGATAGCCACCAGTATTTCTGGGTAGTAAAATCTATAACTGAAGTTATCTCTAACTGAATTTTAACTTAATTCAAAAGTTTAATTAAATATTCATCTTTTTTCCTATCCAAAAAATATTTGTAGTGCAAATTCAGTTTAATGCATTTTTAAAAAATGCTATAATGTCTGTGACATCAGTTCAGACATCTGAAAATGAATTCTGACCTCTCAAAATGTATTTGTAGAAATCCCAAATTATGATTCTACTAGTAAGAATGCAGCTGCAGATTTCCTGCAGTGCATTGAGTAGTTAAAATACATTCTTAGATATCCAAAACATGATTAAAGAAACCTAGTAAATGCTAAAAAGGCTGGCCATCACCAGCAGCTCAGTCATAGCTGTGGTTTGTTGGAGGATGAATGAAGTTCAGTAAAACAAAACGTCTTGAATGAGTTAGAACCACATATTTTCCCCCTCATCGCACTGTTTTAGGTTTTTTTTTTTGTTGGTGGGGGATGGGGGGGTGGACGTCTTATCCTCTCTAAATAGAGTGTAACACAGCCTTGTTTTGACTGATTATCCCCCTCTGTGTGTGTGTGTGTTTTGTTGTTGTGTAGAGGGTGGACTGGACTGGGAGGAGATGGAGACTGAGATCACACTGGGCACAGAGCTGAAGACAGAGACACACACAAACGATCCTCTCCTGTTTCCATCACTTCACAGGACATAACACTCACTTGCCCTAAGCTAAACCATAACCCTACATCAACCTTTTTCAGTAAAATTTAATGAGTTAGAAGTACTTGTGTCTAGATAGGTCCCCAACTCCTCACCATGTTATCTAACAGTAACACAAGTACACACATGATCCAGTTGTCCTGCTATCAGGAAATTACAATCACTTATATTCGTTTCCTAATGACCTAATGACTCGCTTTTTGACCCCTAACAGAACTCAGGTCCCCATCTCCCCACAATTTATGCATCCCCATAATCGAGGTAACACAAGTACACACACACACACACACACACACACACACACACACACACACACACATGCAGTAAGCTCACAGTTTAATTTCTGCCAGTTTTTAATGTGATCAGCTCTGATTTGAACACTCATCTGTTAAAAATAATCCACAATCAGACTAGAACTAGAATATAAATTCTATTAGTAGAAATCTTTGGCCTCACCACTGATAAAATATTCAACAGGTCTGATATATGTCTGAGAGTATATAAAGTGAAGTGCTCAATAAATCAAAATCTAATTAGTAAAAATCTAACAGATGAACACAGGTGCTGTGTGTATGAGGCAGGAAACGCTATGCAGCAGATCACTGCACAATTATGTGCAAAGTAATTTAAATTAGCTTCAACTCCACCAGCTACATCATTATAATCATGGCTGGATTGAACTCCTAAAGGGGTCCATATTACACACGGTAGTTTTATTTTTTAATTATTCACCATTTAAGTGGTTTTATAGTAAAGATGCCCAAAATAACTTCATTAATGTGAATATTTGCTATTTCTATGACAGAAAACTCAGAACTGTCACAGCAGGGATTTGACTGTTGGTCAGACAAAATGAAACCATCTGAATATAGCCCAGTTTTACCAAAAAGTTGTGTATTTCAAAAAGTATTAAATTGTGACTGTGTAAAATGTAAATTATTTTAAACTATTTATTTATTTATTTTTAAAAAAGGTCAGTAACAGCTGTCCAAAAAGCTGAGAAATGATCATATTTCATTCAGTGTTGCATCACCTCTTCTTTTAACACTGTATTTGGGAACTTGTTGCTCCATCCAACAACTGACACTGACAATGTTTTTCAGAAGCATTCCTGAGCCTGATATTACCTCAAATAACTCACTACATCAGACTCTTCAAGACACAGTTTTTGTAATTTTGCATGTACACCACCACAGTGGGGGACTGACTTTAACTCCTAAACAGTTAATGCAATACTTTTGTTAAATCTCTTGAATTAAAGCTGAAAATCTGCACTTCAGTCACTTCTTGATTGTTTGATTGAAAATCGACTGTGGTTGAGTACCGAGGCGAAATTACAAAAAATGCGCCATTGTCCAAAAACTCATGGACTTACCTGTATTATAGCTGTTCTGGTGCTTTTACTTTAGTAAAAAAAAAATACTTTTTTTCTACCACTGCAAGTTCAAGTACATCAATGAAACATGCAATTTATTTTAGTATTTCCATTTTCTATGTATCTGATAGCTGAAGTTATGCTTTAACTCCAAAACATACAATTAAGTTTAAAATACTGCAGCACTGCAGATTAAACTGACCTCACCATTTCAACTTATTATGGAGTATTTTTGTGTTTAGGATCTGAATGCTGTACTTATGTGTCATGTTTGGGCCGACTCTGCAGCGGGAGGTCATGCTCTAATGCATCTGTGCAGCATGAGTCAGTGCAACAGGAGGAGCAGCTACAGTGAAGTAATATGAACTCATGCGATTGGCTGAAACAGAGACATGTGCACGCGATGGGCCCGACTATTTCCAGCTGTGATGAAGAGTTAAGGCAGAAAGAAGATGAAGAAGGAGCTGTGAGGAAAAATACACAGATTGTGAAGTGGAGTCAGAGCCAGTGTGCAAAGTTTTTTTTAACAATAAGTTGAATAAACTTCACTGCTTCACATTCACATGGTTCACAATGATGAGAGTGGCGGGTGCCTTGCTCAAGGGCCTCTTGCATTAGCCAATAAAAAACAGCGCAGAGTTATTACAGCATTTGTCTTCAGATCTGTAATTTTCTCTGTGCTTTTTTCACATTATGGGGTATTTAAATTTTTGAACAAACTGAACTCCTTGGATTTTCCACTAGCGCCACCATCAGGCCTGCATTGCTCCTTGTTAAAACTATCCACGGTTTGATTCCTGGCCAGAGGACCTTCATCACATATCATAGCCTTCTTTCTCTGTGCTTCCTTCGTTAACACTGTTTTCTTTGAGCCACTTCTTTTTTTTTTTAAGTCACCTGTATTTTTCAGCTGCAGTGGAAATTCCTCAGTTTAATGTCTTAAACGAATGAAATTCACTAGGTTATAAAGTTTCACCCACTCAGCAGTTACATTTGCAAACACGTTTCTCTAATTTCCTCAAACTGGACGTGTTAAATGAAGTGACTCACTTCGGCTCATTCTCAATCTATATCAACCACTGAGTCGTTTTAGGAAACCCAGATGGATTCTGACGTCACTTTCTGAACCATTTTCACTTCAATCACACATCATTTCTCAACTATAATGAGACGCTACTTAATAACTGCAGCAGCTAACAGCAGTCTATGAGTCAACCATGAACTCCTCTGTATACGAAAGTGTTCTAGAGTCAAATGTGAGGCCATCTGTTCAAGAACTAAAGCTTGGCCCAAGCTGGGTCATGCAACATGACAATGATCCTAAGCACAGTAGCAAATCTACAGCCGAATGGCATAAAAAACCTCAACCTGACTGAAATGCTGTGTGTGTGAGTACCTATTTATCATTATCTCCCAAGCCTTTAGCATGGCCTCTTCCTCCGGTCTGTAATTTTTTAACATTAGGTGATATTTGCCAGTAAGTTTGGTGCTGACTGTTATTGATTTTTGGAGTTAAGCCGCTGTCAAAGATTCAATGGCCTCAGAAAACAAGAATTTAGCACGAAATGAAAGCTGGAGAGCAGAGAGGAGATTTTTCTTTAACAAAGGTAATTCAATCCAGTGTTTGTTAAACATATGTTGCTATGAACACACACTGGGCTGCAAACTAACAACATCATGTGTCACTTTAAACTGTAATGACTGTAAATGAGCTAAAAATTTACAACTAAAAGACCCTCGCCTTCTGCTCTTTACGTTAAGTCACTCCTCTGTGAGACTCCACATGGGGAGATTAGTGTCTGTTGTCATGATTCAGACTCATTAGGACGATCGTGGTTCGTATTAATCATCATTTGCTCATGTTTCCTTTTCTTGTTGTAATGTTTTTCTGTTTGTGTGCTAGCATCTCTTTGATCAACATCCACAAAATCCCCCCAAACAAACAAAGTGTTTATTTTCATAAATAAGATTATTGCTCATTCTCAGAGAGTTTGGTTTATATTTACTTTTTCATCCATGCATGACCTGCATTACTTCATTTTGTTCTTATTTTCTGTTTGCTAACAACACCAACATGCTTTAGGTGCTTTTAGAGTGGATTTTTGGCTGCTTAGGATTTATATTGCAGAGCTGCCAGCAGGTTATCATCAGCTCAGAACTGATGAAATTAATTCCAAGTGACTTTGGATTGATATGATGGAAAATTCTGGAATTCTTGAAGGTCTCCAGAACTTATTTTGAATTTTGATTCCCACTGGATCAGATGCTTCAGAGTCTTGAAGACATATGCCTCACAATCTGCTTCTTGTGGACACAAAATTTTCTGATAAATTTTGAAAACATTTGGTTATTTCACTTATCATTTTTTAGATTTCTGGCGCTCGGGTGAAAAAAAAAACAAAAAAAAACATGACATCATGTCCTTAGATCACTTTGTGACTGTTAAATGTTTTTATGAATATCCTGCAGTTCCAGCTGTTTTAAGTCTTTTGAAATAAGTCCTCTTGTAAGACAAAAAGTACTTTTTTCCCAGCCTGGTATAAAGAATTACTGTATGAAACACAAGACACGTGACTTCGATGACCGTTTCAAATTCAGTTTTAATTTTTTTGCATGTCACCTCACAGCCTGACCCTAAACTAAAACTTTTCACATGTCATTTAACAGCATAAAATGTACAGGTATGACTTGTAAAACGTGTTTTTTTTTCCATTCAAGTTGAGAAAAAGTATAAACCAAAGCATTGGCATATTAAGGATATTCAAAATGAAAGTGCTAAAAGATTAAATATTTATAAAGCCTGGTGTGATTTAATACATAGATACTTTGCATTTCACCACTACTGTATTGCCCTTGGTTTCTCAGTCAGATCTGCCACTCACTAGCTTCAATAATCATTGGCAAAAATGCTCAATTTGAGGCTTAAAAAAAGGATTTCATGAGCCAATAGGTGATGTCATCTTGGCTTTATATATATAGTCAATAGTGAAGCTCAACATTTGTTGACCAAACTTGATTCAAAGTAAATGTCTTTGTAGTACAGTTGGCTCACTTTTTGCACATATTTTACAAGTGACTGTTCTGTGACTTCATATTTTTGGGTTATCAAATCCAGTCTCCTCAGCTTTTTGACTTTAGTTTTATATTCAAGCCTAATTTTATGACAGACAAGTCCATCTTAAGTCTCATGCCTTCAGCTCTGTCTGCAGTAACTGAGTTCTGTTATCACCTTTTAAGTTGATATGCTCAACTTGTTGTTTCACATCCAGCAGTTACAGAGCAATTTGAACTTGTGTTCATCAACACCTGATGAATCTAACTTAAATATTCACTCATTTTAGCTCCTTTTTGGTCTCCACTGCCTCTTGAGGGAAATATGTTGCTTTTATCCTGCTTAAAACTCTACTATGTTCACCTGCTACTCTCTAACTGAGCTGTGTACAGAGAATTTTTAGAGTGTTTGCTGAAAACATCTCTATGACAGCTATAAAAATAAAAATATCCACTATAACCTCTTTAAGACAGACTGATGCTCATATAGTCATGACTTTTTGCTGTAGAGAGAAATATTTAAGATTTGAAACAAAGTTCACTGTTAAATCCAGTTTTACCTTTGCTTTCCTTTGACGTGCAGCAGTTTCCTTCAGCTTCTCCACATGTCTCCCGGAGGGCTGACACCTCCCTCTCCAGCCTCTCCAGACGCTCCCGCAGGGGAGCAAAGTCTACATCACAGCCACAAGTCCCAGATCCAGACCCTGAATCTGAGGGAACCAGTTTGATCTTATGGGTCAGAACCAGAGGAGAACCAGGCGCCAGGTCAATTTCTTTACCTGTGAAGCACAGAAATGAGCAGCTCAGTTACACAGAGGATAAGCGACGTGATCATGATTATATTCTGCAGTCTGAGTTGAGCTACCAATCCCATCTGTATTGTTGGGATAGTGAGAAAAGTAACATTTGCTTGATTTGTTTTTTTTCAGTGATGTAAGATTAAGAGCTGTTTACCTCCTTGGCTCGCATCAGATGAATCACCCTGAGTGGCACAACCCTCTGAGATCACCACCTGCAACAATGGAAAACACCAACCATTGCACAGTATTGTTTTATTTTATGGTGTGTTATACTTTCAGTTTTCTTCCTGCTTTTTTCTGAAGGTTAATTCTACATATGGCTTTCTGTGTTTTTTTAGTTGTGTCCTTTGTTCCATTTGTGCTCTCTTGATTGAGTTCACCCATGTTTTATTATCCCCCCTGGTGTGTCTGTTTTCACTAATTCTTCATCAGTTTGTTAGCACAGTTGCCTATTTCTGATTCTAAACCTTTGTGCTCCCAGCTTATTTTTCCGGTTTTGACCCTGTTTGGACTTGGTTTTCAGGTTTTTGGATTTCCTGCACCGTATTTTGTATCTGCAGCACCTTTTTCCATAATATTATTAACTTTGGGATGAAAGAATTGGTCAGAATCTGTGCTCATGTTCTCTTATCTCTCATCTGCTCTGGCATCGTCTCAGAAGAGGCCTGAAGTGCAACTTCTCATTTCTAAACTTGTCTGTTAGCATTATCACTCAGCGCTACATGACACATTGCTCTGATTGGCTGTATGTCTATCCAATTGTACTTTGTCTTCGCCCACTGGAAACTGAAAGTGAACGGAGAGGTCTGGAGATGCCAGGGTAGATATGTTTCATGGAGCAGAAGGCTTTAACGTTCTGCTTTTTCCAACATTAAATCTCCTGCTGGAGCACAGAACAGAAAAGATGTCAGTCGTCTAGATTTTGTTGAAAGGTCTCTGCTATTTATTCTTTATTTGGATGGCAAATGGTTTGGAACTTTATTTTGAATGTACGGTTTGCTTTTGCTTTGCATCACCTGAACAGATTTCTAGATAAAAATGCCCTGACAATGAGTTCCCTGTATGTTCAATACTGTGTTATATGGAGTAAGTGACGCAACGTCTGCCTGCAATGAGGAGTCTATAGATAGATATGAAAACTGTGATTTAGGAATCAGGTTTCCCGTGGGCCACCAAATAAAAACATGATGTCAGGTAAAGAATTCCATGAACTTTTCAACTCCATGTAACCTAGACAACCGTTTGACCTGCTGTCAGTCCATCCATTCATCTCAGCTAACCAGTGAATCACCTTGATGGAGTCCTGCTTGGTGTCCCTTGGTGTCCTTTGACCCCTGAACTGCAGCTCTTTGGAGGTTGATGGGGTCAGGAGGGCTGGGCCAGCCAACTGGAGGATGAGGAGAAGGTGGGGGATGAAGGGAAGCATCGCTGGGGTTGGACCAGGAAAAGACTTCCCTGGGTTTTTTTTAGAACCAGAGAGAAGAAAGATGCTGGACTGTTCAGGAAAACGATGCTGACTGAAACAGTTTGACTGGTAAAAGTGAAGCTGGTTGTTTCCCAGATTTAATTTGAATGAATTAGCAGCACTTGCACCACAGCTGTACGGGAATCTGCTGTCACTTCGCTTCAGTCAGACAGGCGATGACGTTTTTCCTCTCACCTTTGCACTCCATGGATTTTCCCCCCTGGAAGAAACACAGAATTAGACATTTAAGCTCACCTTAAATTTCATGTTAGTGCAGCAGACTCCACTTTGGCAACAATTAACAGGGATGGGGGCCATTAGCTGTTTATGGGCCTGTCAGTGGAGCATGTCAGCCAATAAAAACCCCGATGGAAAAAGTAACTCGGTCTAAAAGAGTAGCTTGTTATCCTGCAGCCAGTTTTCTGACATGTGGATCAAACTGACGGCTGGCAATACGGAGTATTACTTACACTGTAATTGGTTATTTGGGACAATTTGGGATAGTGTATGACGAGTATCTGATGAAACAGATCCTGGTTTAGAATTTCTTTACACATGAAAGAGAGAAAATAAAACCTCTGTGAAGTTAGTTTGGTTTTTACTACTTTAAATGCATAAACCTTAAATGTAACATGTAATTCCTGTTAATGGGTTGTCCAATAGTGACATACTGAAAACTGCTATACCTTGTGGTTAAATAACTTTTACATTTCTGCAGAAATGTAAAATCCACAACCAACCAAGTACGTAGACCAGTTGTTCAACTTGTACTCAATAACACTCGAGAAAAGTGAAGTTGACATTTAAAGGTAGCCTATTGTGCTCATGTCCAGCTCCATTACAGTAGCTTTGCATGATTCATATAAAAAAGTCCTACTAGTACTTTATGCAGCCCCTCTGTCAGTAACACTCTCCATGTCTCCATGTGTCTCCACGTTTTATGTCTTTCACTCTCCATGTGTTTATACACCACTTGCATTTAATCATTAGCTATTATTAACCCTGTCTCTCTCCCATAGGTGTGCCTTTTTTGTCCTGTCTCCCTCTGCTCTCTTCTGTTTCCCCTCACCCCCAACCGGTCACGACAGATGGCTGCCCCTCCCTGAGCCTGGTTCTGCCGGAGGTTTCTTCCTGTTAAAAGGGAGTTTTTCCTTCCCACTGTTGCCAAATGCTTGCTCATAGGGGGTCGTCTGACTGTTGGGGCTTTCTGTCTAATATTGTAGGGTCTTTACCCTAAAATATAAAGTGCCTTGAGGCGACTGTTGTGATTTGGCGCTGTATAAATAAATTTGAACTGAAAAATTGAATTAACAAGCAGTTTAGCCTGCCAAATAAAAGACCACTTTCCTCTGATTGGCTGCCCCTTGATCAGCTCCTCCTAAAAGGACCATAGAGTGTATGAGTGCAGTACTGATCTGACTGAAAATCAGAGCGACACTGCACACTTGCTGGCTAATGACTAGGCAATCACAAGTAGTTACCCAGTGAGCAAAATTTACAAAATGAGAATCATTTTGTATAAATGGAAGTTTTTATTTTCCAACTGGAGGAGTCGCCCCCTGCAGCCCACTAGGAAGAATGCATCTTTAAAGTACTTCCACATTGGCTTCACTTTTCAGAGCCAGAAGCTTTGCCCATTTTTTATATACAGTCTATGAAAGCGCTTGTAAGCCCCGCCTCTTCATCTCAAAAGACAACATGAGGAAATCTGTGCCGAGCTGATGTCAGTTCAGCTTGGCGCAGATTTTTACATTTAATATGTTTAATATGTACAGCCAACACGTATAATAACACTGGTATAACAGATCCACTTTATGTAATATCCCAAAAAGTGTTTTATTTTTGCACTGAAACTGTTGAAATTGTCTTGACTAGATTCTCCAAAACAAAGTATTATGACAGTGATGTAATCTATTAGTTTTCTGCAGCTTATTCAAAACTCTGTAATGTTATGAAATGTAAACATTTATCTATTAAACATTTTTAAAGTCATATATTTTGTGTATAGTCAACAACATACAGCCCAAATTAAACTATGTTTTTTGAAATTCATCCAAAGTGATAAAAACAGATCGAAACCACAAAGAAGCACATTAAAACCACATCAAAGGAAAATATTACCACACACAAGTTTTCCCCTGACATTTCCTCCTGCACACATACAGAAGCTGAGCTTACCCACAAATATGAGTCAGACCCTAAACGATTTAACCACCCGTGTCTCCTCTAAGGAATTTTAAGACCAAACCCAGTTAATACTTGACAGATTTGATGCATAAATCCACCTTCAGCAGCAGCAGCAGGTCTGAACGCAGAAAACAGCTGCTGAAAGTTCCCATCCACAATAAGATCAGAACATTATTCATCCTGCTGGGAGAGCAATAAATTCAAATCTACTTTGATTAATAAATTTCCCTGAACTACAGTAGTGTTGTTCAGTTTCCTTCTGTCCTTCTTTAAAAATTCTCAGAGGCCACGCATGGATGCATGAATGGACACCAATGAATCCTGCATGCTTCCATTATTAACATGAGTGATAAGGTCAGTGTGCAGGTGGTGGACAGCAAGGCTAATGTCTTTGATATTATGCACATAAAACAACAAGAATTTCTGGTGAAGAACTTCGTAGAAATTGTTACCTAATAATTTGTAAATGTTTTATTGATTTATTTACTTATTTATTCATGCCTGGTCACAATTTATTTTATTTCAGATACAGTCTGAGATTTTCTGCAGATTTGTCAGCTGCACATTCATGCTGCCAATCTTCCACTCTACCATAACTCAACGGTGTCCCACTGGATCCAGATCTGCACACTGGAGAGGCCACTGAAGTCTACTGGAATCACTGTCATGTTCGTGAATCCAGTTTGTTTACCAGAGGCGGCCACAAAGAGATGCACATTGCCAGCAAAAAGACTCAGAGAGGCTTTCAGACAATGATTGCTTGGTATTAAGGGGCTCAAAATGTGCCGAGAACCGCCCCCCCCACACACACACACCATTACACCACCAGCTTCATGCTGCTGAATCTAAATCAACCATCTGCAGCCTCAGCAGAAACAAACCACTCTACATTTTTTTTCACTCTTAATTCTTGGTGAACCTGTGCCCACTGCAGTGAATCTTAATGTGGCCTTCTTGCCTCAGAGTTGATTTTGTTCTGACTCTGAGCTGTTTTTCTGCTCAGCACAGTTACCTGAATTACTGTAGCTTCAGTTCCAGCTAGTCTGTCTTCTGACCTTTCTCTTCATTAATAAACTTTAACCATCTGGAATAAACTCTAGAGACATCGTCTGAGAAATCAGACAATGGTCAAAGTATCTGAAGCACCTGACCTGCAAAAGTTTATGCATTGCACTACTGCAATGTGATTGGCAGACCGCATTAATAAGCAGGTGTCCAGGAGTTCCTAAGTACACTCCTTGGGAGCGTATGGGCCAGTCATCCATACAAATGCATTAATGTCGGCATGCTGGAAATGCGAAAATGTCCCATTCCGTATGTTTGCTGCAAATTGTAAATGAAATTGCTGTTACATGGTTTGTCCACCAGAGAGTGCTAACAAAACATACTGTATTCTTGTAATTTTGGCCAATATATTGTTATGAATGAATTTTTACACCCGCTAATACCACTATTGGCTTAAATATAAGCTGGGATATAAGTAAAGCAGACTTTGGCTTTCAGGTTTTAGAAATGTTAATAAAATCCATACTTATAATTGCCCCCTTTATTATTATTTATAATTTATGTTTAGAAAATAATTAGCAGTAGTAGAAATTCATCTTTAAGACCTGACAACATTCTGATGCCTTAACTTCTGCAGAAATCCAAAATCATAACATTTTCATTTTCACTTACTTCTTTCTATGGTCCAGTGTTCAGTCTTTAATGATGTTTGCAGTTGTGTTTTAAGACTTATAAAGTCACTCTACTGTGGACAGTCCAATACATTCAGAAGTATTTTACCCATGAAAGTGTTGAAAATTGCCAGTCTATAAATATATAAATGAAATTAAATGCCGTCAAGCTCTTATTTGGGCAGCTATTTTAAAGCATCACATAAAATAACTTTACATTCAGTGATCTCTGGGACATAAAAACTGCATGCAATCATAAGTTTGGACGCTGATTTTTTTTTTTTTAATCTTTTTTTTTTTTTTTCCTGGAAGTTATTTCTCTACCTCCATCTTTGCCTTTACACAGAAATCTATTCAGGATACTTCGAGTGCCATGTCTCTGTCTCATAATGTCTCTATTTAACTGCTGGACTCCTGCTTTACAGAAAAATCCACCTTTAGTGTTACTCAAATCACAGCTCTGGAAACTGAACCTGACTCATTCTCTCCTTTCTCACCTTCTGTCCACATCTAGCTTCTCTGCTGCTAATTCGACACAGAGAGGTTTCAGCATCTGCAGTTTGATTTACATCTCTGTCTGGACCTCAGCCAGTTTCTGAGCCTGCTCTGTGGGTCTAAGTGGGAACGATTAGCTTGTAAATACCTGCCTGCGACAGCTGTTCCAGCTGCTACGGGTGAACCTCAGGAGGGCAATAGAAATTCCCAAAATACACCATAAAGACTCTTCATGTGCTCTTCACCTTTACTTTCACTGCTGCCGGAGGCTTTTTCTTGTGTTCAATGTGGCTTTCAGCAGCCAAAATAAACTCCACCTGATCAACCTGCTGAAACACAAACCCGTCACTCCACACCCAGACTCAGCTTTGGTTAATCATTTGATAGGACTGCAATGACCAGGGGGCATTTAGTTGGAAGGTGGATGGAGAAGTTGTATTATAAACCTTTCAAAATGCTCTCTCTTTCTTTTGCACATTCTAATTTACAAGTTTCAGACTTCAAACAAGGACCTGCATAAACGGATTTGAAATCAGTGGGGATGCACCTCCAAAAACGGATTATCTGTCACTAAAGGCAGTCACAACCAGTCATAACCTGCAAATACACATATCTAAATGTCTGATCTTGGAAATGGTAAACAGGATTGGCTTTGTGAAACTTTAACATTTCTGGTAACACAGTAATGAAAGCCAAAGAAGCTGTCACATTTACAGCGTCATCAGGAAAGACATTTACATGGTTTGGCCAAAAGCTTTGTGCAAACTACAGAGGTTCAGACCAATGAGTGTCCAATGAGGAATTTGTAGGTGTGACAACACAAACTGTATATAAAAGATGGATGTAGCCACTGTGACGTCACCCAGTGGTTTCTGGACTCCACGATTTGAAGCCTCAATGTTTTGACCTCCACCATGTTATTTTTGGAGACAAAAGTTACCATATGTGGACAAGAGGGTGGAGTGAAAAGTTAGCAAGCTGCTTCCTTAAACTGTATGGGTACATCACAGCCATAACATCACACAGATACCTGCTAATGGGTGCCAAGTAACAAACATCCTAGAATTTCACTCACCAAAAGTTTCCGTAAAGGGTAAATGGTAAAACTGAATGTGTGGTTCAACAATACGGAAAAAACATATACGTAAACATATACATAATATGTAATACATAAAAAAAAATAATACGGAAAATTCCTTCATTTTAAAATGGTACATTATAATGTATTTTTACAGATTTTTTTTGTATTATTTGTCAGATAATAACTTTAAAAATGCCCCAAAAGGTACCAGCATCACAAACACAGTCCAGAGGTTGAGTTCAGTGACCCCAATTAGCTGAGAAGCCTTGCAGACAGCTAGCAGCTAGCCTCTCAAAGAGGCCACGCCCCTAACATACAAAACTAAAAACATCTCCATCTCATAAGTTTAGTGACAGGTGACTGGTTCTCAGTAACAATGTCTTGTTTTAGAAATTTTTAGGTGTGAGTCCCTTCACATTACTGCAGCAGTCTGCCTGTGGTCTGCATTGTTTTCAGTGGATCATGTGCACAATAATGTGAGATATGTAACTGGACAGATATGTGTTTGAGAATTGTTCAAAATTACTGCAAAAATAGGTTTGATGTGCACAAAAAAAAAATGCTTTTTAGAAAAATAATTGTTCTGGATGAAAATAATCTGTTTTATTTTTCCAAAAACAGAAATCTGATTACAGACAGATGTGAGTTTGGTGTTTGAAATGTCAGAAAGCAGTCATTCTTTTTTCACCTTTACCTTCAAATTACATTTTTTTTTGTCCCAAAATCAGTTTTAAAATATGGATATATTACATTTCTGTCAACTATTATAACTAAAAGTTACAAATCTGATATTTTATTTTCATTTTATCGATTAACATTATTAATTTGGTGCCAGAAAACAGTGACAAAGTTTCCAAAGTTCACAATTACATCTTTGAGGTGCTTGTTTTTAACCAACCTGCAACTAAAAACCACTAAATATATTCATTTTACTATTAAATGTCATTAAAAAAAAAACAACTAATGCTAATATAGAACATATATAAACATAAAAACCATCAGATTTCATAATGGAAAAAACATGCAGATCTAGGCAGTCTGCTTCCTAAAAAGAAATTAAATATAAACCTGAAACCTGAAATATTTGAGTTTATCTTTAAAAATGATTAATCGACTGTCAAAAGAAAGAAAGAAAGAAAGAAACAAAAAAAAAAAAAATCCATCTGAATTGAGTTTATTTCATCCAGAAAACATCTTTAAGTTGCTTGTTTTGTTTAACCAGCAGTTTAATCTTCAAAAATATTCAGTTTGAAATCCAATACAAAGAAAAGCAACAAATTCGACTTGAATTGACACATTTAAGCAATTAATCAATGATCAAAACAGTTGCCCGACCATTTTCTTTTGATTGGTTATTTCCTTTTAATTGATCTGTCATTAATATTCTATAAAAAGAGCAAGAAAAGTCAACACCCACATCTCCAGGTTGCTTTTAACCCACCAGCAGTTGAGAACCACCAAAAATGTTCAGTGTGTGATTAAATAATACAAGGAAAGCAACAAGTTATTGTAAGTGCAAAGCTGAAACTAGGAAATATGTGACATTTTAAACTTAAAAATCATTAATGGGTTGTCAAAAAAGTGTCAATTTGATTTAGTTTCATCCAAAAATCACAGTAACATCTTTAATTTGCTTGTTTGTTTAAGCAGCAGTTTAACTCCCTTCCCAAAATATTCAGCTTGGTATCAAATAATACAAAGAAAAGCAAGAAATCATCAATGCAAGCTGCAGAGCTTTGCTGCATATCAACTCTAATCACTTGCAAATTATTTCAGGTACAAAGAAGTATTTTTCAAATGTAATTCATACTTCCTCCACTATGTTCATGCAATATATTAATATTAATAAAATTTATCACAGATGCAAAAATAGCATTTGAATAACTTGTGTTTTTCCTGAAGAAGCATCTTACCTGCTCAGAGATGTGAGGAGTTTCTCTCTCAGCTGGTCCAGAAGTCTCTCTGCCCGTTTCTGTCCGTCTCTCTCACTGACTGACCGGCAGGAGGAGGAGGAGGGTGATGGACAGGGAGAGAGAGAAGGAAAGAGAAAGAAAGAAAGAGGAGGGGAGGAGGAGAGCAGTAAAATTTTCTCATACTTGAAGAATTTTTCCTCCCTCTTTCCTCTCTTCCTCCTCTGTTTCTCTCTCTGATGTAATTCTGTGGGCTTTACAGGTCCCTGCTGGGCGGAGGATTAGTGATGGAAAACATCTGAATTTTTAGATGTTTTTAAGGGAACGCAGGAGCCTGAAACCTTTAATGAGTTTAGAAGGGGTCTGTGTCCCCTGCTGCAGGACTCTCCGTGAGAGACAGTCCACTCTGTTTGTTAACAGGCGTTTGATTCTGATGCAGTGCTGACAGACCTGCTCCGCTTACTGTCAGTGGAGCTGCTCCAGGATCTGACTTCACACACAGACACTTGGCTGTCGTCACTCTTATTTTGCTCAGAGAGGATGTAAAACAAAACTATAACATGGGATGCAATGCCATTCACATCTGACTACAGTTTAGATAAAGTTTAAGTTAAACATAGTTCAGAAACAAAACATGGACAATAGCTGATTAACGCCATAGACTGTATATAAAAGATGGAGGTAGCCACTGTGATGTGGACCACTGGCTTTCAAAGACATTTTGAGGCCTTAATTTTAGCATTTTGGAGGTTTTATTGGAGCAAGAACATATTTGGACAAAAGGGTGAAGTGCAAAGCTATCAGCTAATGCTAGCAAGCTTTCTTAGCAAGTTACATTCAAAAACTGAGCTGCTGCTATGCACAGGAATGGATACCTGCTAATTAGTGCTAAGTAACAGAGTAATAACATAAAAGAATTTTACTCACCAAAAGTGGAGCAGTTCTTGGATGGTCTCTTCCTCAATGCAAGTCATACTTTTTGTCAGATAACTATGTTTAAAAAATGCTCCAAAAGGCACCAACAGCACATCTAGCTGCTACAGCCACCTGTATCAACACCCACCTGCCAATCACAGTGCCCACACTCCTAACTTTAAACCTTACCAGTATCCAAATGGATACTATATTCATAGAGGCCAAAAAACACATTTGCACCAGGCATTAGATGTGATTATTTCTGCTGGAAAGTTGGACATTTTAACATGAGAGTCTATTTCGGAGCCAGCCTCAAGTGGCCATTAAAGGAACTGCATTTTTTTGGCACACCCGCACTGCCTTGATTTTTCTCTTTACACCACATTTACAGATGGAGAGAACAGCAGTAGCTCAAACCAACAATACATAATCTCAAAAACTATACAAGATAAGTCAATTTAGAACCACTGAACATTTTAGTCACATGAACTGACACGTTCAGTACAAAGATGGTGTTAAAGGAAGCCTGAAGACTCTGGACTCAACTCTGGACTTTATGGTAGTTTATGGTCTATATTTAACCCCCACCTTTTTGACCTGATGACCCTAAACTCTGACTGAGCACTCCATCTAAAAATCTTCTTGCCCTCCAATTTTCATCAACATATTGGTCCATATTTTTCTGGTATGCTTTTATTTGAGGATGATTTTACAACAATCTTCATACTTTAAAACAATGTGGGCTTCATAGATAATTGGGAAACTTTCTGGGGAAAACCTGGTCTTATTAGGAGAGACGGCATCCATCCCACTTTGGATGGAGCAGCTCTCATTTCTAGAAATATGGCCGAATTTATTAAACCCCCCAAAATGTGACTATCCAGAGTTGGGACCAGGAAGCAGAGTTGCAGTCTTACACGCTTCTCTGCAGCTTCTCTCCTCCTGCCACCCCCCCAAAACCCCATCCCTGTAGAGACTGTGTCTGTTCCCAGACCACCAAAAAATAAACCAAAAATCAGCAAAAAACAAATTAAGCACAAAAATTTCCAAAGAAAGAACAGTATAACATCCTCAACTGCACCAAAGAGTAAAA
>VUQI01031588.1:0-11582 GCA_015106735.1 Paratilapia polleni
CTGACAGGCCGGGCAAGGAGAGCATTAATCAGAGAAGCAGCCATGAGGCCCATGATAACTCTGGAGGAGCTGCAGAGACCCACAGCTCAGGTGGGAGAATCTGTCCACAGGACAACTATTATGCGGGATGGCTGTGGCTCAGGAGATAGAGCGGGTCGTCTATTAATCGGAAGGTCAGTGGTTCAATCCCTGGCTCCCCAAGTCTGCAAGTTCTTGGGCAAGACACAGAACCCCAAGTTGTCCCCAAGGCATTCATCAGAGTTCGTGTCTGAATGTTAGGTAAAAAAGCATGTAGACTTAGAAAAGAAGTGCGTGTGTGAATGAGGCATGTAGTATAGAGTGCTTTGAGTATTCAAACCGAGTAGGAAAGCGCTATATAAATAACAGTCCATATTAGTCGTGCGCTTCATAAATCTGGCATTTATGAAAGAGTGAAAGCCATTGTTGAAAGAAAGCCATAAGAAATCCAGTTTGCAGTTTGCCACAAGCCATGTAGGGGACACAGCAAACATGTGGAAGAAGGTGCTCTGATCAGATGAGACCAAAATTGAACTTTTTGGCCTACATGCAAAACACTATGTGTGGAAGAAACCTAACACTGCACATCAACCTGAACACACCATCCCCACTGTGAAAAATGGTGGTGGCAGCATCATGCTGTGGGGATGCTTTTCTTCAGCAGGGACAGGGAAGCTGGTCAGAGTTGATGGGAAGATGGATGGAGCTAAATACAGGACAATCCTGGAAGAAAACCTGTTAGAGACTGCAAAAGACTTGAGACTGGGACGGAAGTTCACCTTCCAGCAGGACAACGACCCTAAACATGCAGCCAGAGCTACAATGGAATGGTTTACATCAAAGCATTTTCATGTGTTGGAAAAGTTCAAGGGGTATAAATACTTTTGCAGGGCACTGTATATGCTTGTCTCTGTAAAGATTAATAGTTTAAAATTAATAGTTTAAAATTTTTCCTTATTTTTATTTTTCATCCATCTGAGAGATTGATGCAGTTTGTGATTGATTTCCTATTGGAAGATCCCCTTGAACTTATTTTCAAAGTTCAGTCTTTACTAACCAGGTAGCTCCTGCCCTTCCCATCTTGTGTTTTCTGTCAGATGGCTAGTCAGCCCGGTTGCTATTATGGTGGCCCTCAATGCAATTCAGTTGCTTCACAGAGGATCTACACTACCTTGGACTGCATCTGGTAATGATAGTCCTTGTTCTGCTCTGGAGATGCTGAGGAGAGCCACCTGCAGCGAGTGGAGTACTGATTGCCACTAAGCCAAGCTCAGTAAGGCTGCACAGCAGAACAAGGACTGTCACCAGCTGTAGACAGTGGAGTTTGAGTTCATCCGCAGGGTGAGAGACACACTGGAAAGGCAGGTGATTATATTGCAAGTTATTTTGTTTCTCACAAAGTACTTGGCAAAAATATGTGTGTAGTGGAGAAACTTGAGACTTTTATTTAATAATGTTTAAAATGGTATGCACACAATGCCTTTTTGCATACCATCTCCCCTACCCTCCACAAATAAACTGTCACTTTGTCACAGTGAAAGCTAATGGTTGTCAGTTTGATAATGTTGCATTATATAGTTCAAAGAAATTAAAAAAAAAAAAGATTTTGTCTCAAGGTCAGATAAAGAATTGGTCCAATTTAGAGAAAGATATATTAATGGCTGGAGCAATATACAAAGCATTTGTCCTACTAGATCTCTTGATTTTCATCATTTTTACAACACCTCCTTTCATATTTTATTACTTCCCATTTCTCATCAAATCTTCTATGACACTCAACCTTTTCTTGTCTGTTTCATCATTTTAGGTTCTCTGTGTCTCCTCTTTCTTTGATATATCAGATGAAATGTATGAATACATCTTTAAAAAGCTGGCATTGAGGCTCCCTGCCTGTGCCACTTTCATTAATCCATGAATATAACTGAAATGCCTGCACATTAACTGTGCATTTTACTTAAATGAGATGAATCCAGAATGGTATTATAGAGAATCTATGCCACGATAACCTGGAGCTGGATGTTTCCTAAAAATCTTTGCTTGACATAATTTTTAATCAGACGTAGGTAATGCGGTGTTAGATTGAACAAGTGTGGAGAAAATAATAATGCTGTGTTCTTAGGCTTCATGGTGAGTGCATACTGTAATAGTCTTGTCATGGTTGCCTATCTTTAACATTTTTGGAACACATTGCCTCTTAATATTCATGATGATTATGATTAATTGACTCTGACTCGTCGTTGAGGTTTGGGAGATCCTGCTCTCCACAGTTTTCAGGAAACTATCCATCAGTCAGACACTAAGGTGATTTGTCTCAAGGTTGAGAGGCAGATGTTAGAGCCAGGTTTGTCTGCCAGTATGAAAACGTCTGAATGAATAACGAGTTCATAAGAAGACAGAGGGTGAGCCGGGGCAAGGCCATGACAGTTGACAAATGGTATTGATAGACTGAGCGATGTAGGGGCTGACTGGATTGCTTCCCCATCTCATTCTCCTCTTTGCTTCACTCTGAGAATTGATCCAAGTCTGCAGGCTTACTGCAGCAAGCATGAGAGTTAGGCATCGTTCAGTGCCAATGCTGGGTATTACCCTATCACCCACAAATATGATTCCTTTTCCTACACCTGCGCTCTACATTTACTCCATCAGTTTGGTGAGAAAACTGTCTAGGTAACCGATTTTTCCTCCTCTTTAGTTGTTAGGAGTGACACTGTGATGAACTGAAATTGCTACAAAAAGCTTCAACAGGCCCAGTTTTGTGGATGTAAGTAGACAGAAGATGACATCTGATCCAACCTAATTCGTGGAAACAAAAGCCAAATGCAGTCCTGATATGTGTGCACATTCAACTGTTTTTAAAAATACAGACATGTCTGTTATACAGGGTACAATGATAATGATACAGGAACTGGTAACCTTTTTGATTTGTGTCCAAGTCCAGATCTCTAATCCAGCAGTGTGACAGATAACTCCATTTTATTACAGGTTTGCCTGCATGTTTTTTTTTTCTATTGTCAGTTATACTAGCAGTATTACAATTGAATTTGTAAAAACAAAGGCAAAGTCGAATCATTACTCCAGATGGAAGTTTATCCCTGAGGCATAATTTGGCCTGTAGATCAACTTATTGATATAAGTTTGACTTGAACACCCTGGACACTTTGTTAGGTACACCTTGCTACTACTGGACTGGGCCCCATTTTGCCTTCAGAACTGTATTAATTATTTGTGGCATAGATTGACTAAGGTGCTGGAAACATTCCTCAGAAATTTTGGTCCATATTGACATGATAGCATCATGCAAATTTTTCGCTGCACATCCATGATCCAAATCTCCCATTTTGCCACATCCCAAAGGTATTCTATTGGATTGAGATCAGGTGACTGTGGAGGCCATTTGAGTACAGTGAACTCATTGTCATGTTCAAGAAACCAGTTTGAGATGGTGCGTTATCCCACTGGAAGCAGCCATCAGAAGATGGGCAAACTGTGGTCATAAAGGGATGGACATGGTCAGCAACAATACTCAGGTAGGCTGTGGTGTTTAAATGATGCTCAGCTGGTACTAAGTGTGCCAAGAAAATATCCCCCACACCATTACACCACCAGCAGCAGCCTAAACCATATATGACATAAGGCAGGATGGATCCATGCTTTATGTTGTTTGTGCCAAATTCTGGCCCTACTATCCGAATGTTGCAGCAGAAATTTACTCATCAGACCAGGCGATGTTTTTCCAATCTTCTGTTGTCCAATTTTGGTGAGCCCATGCAAATTGTAGCCGCAGTTTCCTGTTCTTAGCTGTCAAGAGTGGCACCTGGTATGGTCTTCTACTGCTGTAGTCCATCTGCTTCAAGGTTCGATGTGTGTTCAGAGATGCTCCTCTGCATACCTTGGTTGTAACGAGTGGTTATTTGAGTTACTGTTGCCTTGCTATCAGCTCAAAGCCGTCTGGCTGTTCTCCTCTGTTCTCTGGCATCAACAAGGCATTTTTATTGAGAGAACTGCTGCTTACTGGATATTTTCTCTGTTTTGGACCATTCTCTATAAACTCTAGAGGTGGTTGTGTGGGAAAATCCCATGAGATCAGCAGTTTCAGAAATGCAAAGACCAGCCCACCTGGCACCAACAATCATGCCATGTTCAAAGTCACTTAAATAACCTTTCCTGATGCTCGGTTTGTACTTCAGCAGGTTGTCTTGACCATGTCTACATGCCTAAATGCACTGAGTTGCTGTCATGTGATTGGATGATGAGATATAGTGTTAACAAGCAGTTGAACAGTTGTACCTAACAAGGTGGCCAGTGAGTGTATATACTTTGCATAGAATAATTTTACTGTTAGAGATTTTCAACTGCTCGCACTTTGTTTTACCTTGAAAACAGTATTAATAATCAGCTACTTTCTCATCATTTAACTTAAGTGTACAGTATTGTTATTAAGAATAGAAATGTTACTCAAAACCTTAGAGTATGAAAATAAGATCTAAGCTGCAGTCAACTTGTCTCAGGTAATTAATTCAAACAATCATAAACAATGTCAGTGATCCTCACCTGAAGCAACCATAAATATTTACCGTGTTTAGCATCAAAATGAAATAATTATGTGACAGTTACATTCTCAGTAGCTCACAATATTATCACTGAAAAAAATAATCTTTTATTTAATCAAAAGAAAGACAGACTTGCATTTCTGTCTCAGAGGGAGAAGTTTTGAAGAGCGTGTGTGAGTTTTGATCCAGTGTTGAGGGTATTCCAATAATTTGTACCTTCTGTTCTTTCATATGACATTCCCTCATGAGGGTTTTGGATAAACAAACATACAATATTTTTATGAAATTAAAGTAGTTCCAAGTCAGGGTATGAAACAACCCCTTAAAATGAAGAATATTTCTTCTAGCCTTTTTTTGTGATTGATCAAACCAGCTTTTTATTTTTTCTCCTTTCACTGTCTGACACATCCACTCTGTGTGTGTCAGTCTTAAATTCTAACTGCTTCTATTATTTACAGACCCTGAGCGTCCTCGAGTTACTTCCTTGAACCCATGTCTTAACACAGGGCTAGAATATAATTCAGGTTCTTCTCTTAATGAGTTACTGCTGCAGCACAAAGGAATCATCGGGTGCAAGCCAAATGGACGATTACTGGTACTTAATTTGACTGTTCTGGTGATGTGTCCTTCCCCACCAACCTATCACTTTGTTTTCCTCTTCCATTTTTTTCAGTGATAAATATCTCCCCACTCTTGTCTACTATCATCCCCTGTATTTAAAATGTATGAGGCCTAATCTTAGTTAATATATCAGTTGATCTGATTCCTGTAGGCCATTTGCTTTGTATGGAAAGGCAGTGGAAGGGATGCAATCATGGTTTATTCATTTCAAAGGCTGATTAAAAACCTGGTGTGTGCTTGCTGGAGTCAGTGCAATACCTCCCCCATGGACCCATTCAGTTATTAGACCCAACATAAAAAATACAACACGAGCCCTCTAATGGTTCTGCTTCTGACTTTTTCCTTTTTGCTCTCATTTATAATATCTCATTTGGGGATAACCATAGATCAGCAGAGGATTCAAAGCACTTAAAGTCCAAAAAAAGAGAAGAAACTGGACTTAAGTTTTCATGAGTGAAGTGGGAGGTATTTGAAGCTTTATTTGAACTGATAATTTTATTTTTTATTCTTCTGTTGTTTCTTTGGTTATAACTGACAGTTCCATTACCAATGTAGGGTGTAATGTGTTGCTGTAATCGCATTATGCTTTTGCATGCATTTCCTCATTAGGACAGGGGTTTGTGTCAATGTGTTTATATTGTGTCTCAGGCCACTTTATGGACTAACGCAGATGTAGTGCAACAAATCAGTTTCTTCAATTAATTAATTGAGTAACATAATGCATTACTTTAAAAAAGAAAAAAAACAACAACAAAACAAAAAGAGCATTGTGTAATAGACTGCTTTTTATGAGCAACGACCCAACACATGGATTACACAGCACTTGGGAAATCATAGAATTGCAACAGTGACTTGGCCTCACATGATGCATTATAAGAACTGCATATCAAACTCCAAAATTACCCCCATTTATTATGAATGAACACAAACAAAACATTTTTTTTGTGCATGTGTATTAATGCTTTCCTGCCACCCATCCTATCAGCACAAACCTGCTCAGTATAGGGAGTAGACGGAAGCATTGGGATATCATTACTTAGATAAAAGTAGCTTTTCTTTTGCATGCATGTCTTATTTATGGTCACAAAAGTTCATAATAAAAAGAGTAATAATTTAGTGCTTGTACTACTAGACTTAGCCACTGGGACAATTCCAAATTAACATATCTGAGTAAAACAGAGCCTGTTCTCTTCATATTAATCCCAGTGTGCCAAAATTGGCTGATATTCACCAAGGGCTGCCACATAGGCCTCAATGATTAGAAGTAATTGAATCAAAATGCCTAAAAAATGATTCACGCTTCCTTCTAGAAAAAAAAATCCCAAATTTTAGTGTTGTATCTTTTACAAGTCCAAATTTAATTGAAACAGGCAAGCCAGTTTTTGTTCTATTTTTTTTTTTCCTCCCATAAAACATTCAGCTAATGTATGCTGATTGGTTGGTTTAGGATTTACAATTGGACATAGTGTCCCTCGATGTCACGATAACTCCAACTGATGTTAGGAGACTACTTAAAATAGAAACTTACGTGTGTGTAAGAAGCAGCTGGTTTTTACTGTCGAAGATGACTGCTGTTAAGTGACTTTTGCTCGAAATTATTTGTTGCTGCTCCTTTGATGCATTAAAAAAAACAAAATGGCTCATTCTGTCAAGTGGCTTGTGGTGCTGTGATGTGTTTAACACCTGTAGAAAGGTATTTTATTACAGTCGAGAACCTGTAAAAAAATCCAAAATTGTACTGCGTCTATTGTCCCAATCCATTTTGTCAAACAAATGAGGAAAATTGCCAGTGTCTAAGGAATGTATTAATCACATACACCAACTAGGGATATAGGTCTGTTGGGCATCATAGATAATGCTGAATTAACAGAGTGTCTTGTACATAAACTGGATAATTACAACTCTGCCAGCAACAGTTGTCATTTCAGCTGACAGAATCGACATTTAGTGACTTAAGGTGATGTTTCTCTTGTCCTGTCTGAAAACAAGGACACATTTTAGATGCACACTTCCACATTTGAAAGGTTGACAAGCAAAATGACATTAAATAAGGGCAGTGGAGTTTAAATCAGCAAGTAATCTGCATTTTCTGCCCCATATTGCTGCAGAATCCTCTCTGTTTACTGAGGGAGAGAAAGAGGAGGGTGGACCGAAAAGAGGAATTATTTCTTGTTTAAAAGATGCAGGGTTTTTTTCTGTCACACTCTAGCTAGGTAATGAATCAAGTATCTGGTTGAGCTGAGCCAGCAGACAGTACAAACATGGCTTTACAATCACTCTTCAACCTCCCTGGAGCTTGTTTGCAAATGTTTTTAGCAGCTGTTTGTGTCTTTGTATTTGTGCATGCATTTTCAAAGCATTCAGTAAATCTGAACAATCCATTATTAATATTTTCTGCAAGGCAAGTGGCTACTTATTTATATCCTTTATTTCCGATATTCATAAATGTGTAAACAATGTCTATGGGTGGTGTATGGGTGACTCAGCTTCTGTGCATCTGCATTGTGTTATAGTATTACTCCTTATGCAAAGTGTTATTTGAGGAATTGTACTTTGAAGGGTTTTTTGTGTACCTCTTGCCTGAAGGCCTCTTCTGCTGTTTTATTAAAACACTTTATAATCAAACAGCAGTTCTGTAGCTCCACAGCTTTTCTTCTTGAGCATTAATATTCACTTTCTCTTGTCTTTATCAAGTGTAGTGTTCCTCCAGCCAGACATTAAGAATGATGGAGGACTCATGGGTCAAGTTTGACAGCATCTTCTTTGTTTACTAGAGTCCCATCTAAAGAGTCAAGACAGGTATCGGCAGCAGCAACAGCATGAAATAAAACGAGGATGTGTGAGATGAGAAAAGGAGACAGAACAGGAAGGTGAGAGTGTAAAACAGGGGTGGACTGAGGAGTAGGTGGGTGACGTGGGGTGGGGTGAGGTTTGGGTGGAGGGGGCACCGAAGGTTGTGATGCTCCCTCTAGCTCACCCCAGCTCATTAATTTTCTCATTTAGTCAGAACAGTGGAGTGTGCAAACAAGATTGGGGGCCTTGCCTACTAATGAGGACAGGAGGAGACAAGCTCACAGTGTGTTTGTGTGTCTGGTGTGCATGTGTGAGCGAGAATGTGTGACAGTGACAGACTATGTGAGGGATAAGGAGAAAAAACAAGCAAATAAGACATGTAAAATAACTGATAGATAAGAAGTGTGTGTTTGTTTGGGCTTGAATGGATTAAAGGATTTTACTGTCCTCAAACCAAAGTTAATTTTTATTATTGATTAGCAGTGTAGATTATTTGTCCATGGCAAAAAGATAGGGGACACCCTTGTTCACGTGTGTTGCTGCTTTTTTTTTTTTATAGTTTGGTCTTAGCACCTTAGGCCCCAGTCACGCAGACCTAGAGACTGGTTGGCAACCCTCTGGCAACCACCGGTCACTGGGGAAATATGAGTGTTCCCCAGCCGATTGCAAGTGGTTGCTGGCAGAGTCTGTGAAATCAATTGGTAAAGACCCAGCCAGGCAGGCTTAGAGATTGGCCACTGACCCCCCCCCAGTAATCACAAGCCACTGAGAGAAAAATGTGTAGGTAGGCAACCATCTCCCACCAGTTGGGAGATGGTTGCTGGAGGTTGCTGGCAGTTGCTAGGTGAAATTTGACATAAAGAGGTATGCTGCACTGAAAACCTCCTTGTTATTGCTTTGGTCACTAGCAGGTTGCTATGGTCACCTGCAGTTTGCATAGAAGATGTTGTCTTGTCTGTAAACACGAGCCAACTACTTGCTGAGCGGTAGTGACACTGTGAAAGATGTGAGATAAACCAGAAACGATAACTGTTCACCTACAAAGTAAAAGTTAAGCCTTTTGAAACATGTTGGTTGCACAGTAAGGCATAACTTTTACTTTGAAGATGAATGTTCTCCATTATATTAAAGTTGCTTTCTCAGATGGAGATGTATTGGATCTTAACACTAAACACGATGAGACGTGTTGGACTGAATTATGATTTTAGCTTAAAATGTTTTCTGTGAGCAAGTTTTTATGATAAACAAAAATACAGAATGTTCACAATAAAACTTGTAATCTCACATGCAATCACACTACTCTGTTTTAAAATTTGTAATTGTTGTTGCATTGTTAAGAACATAGATATGAGACCAGGAAGCGGATTACCATGTGACTGTTTTTTGTTTCATTTTGTTTCATGCTCTGATGAAGGTCACAAGGCCAAAACAATAGCATGTTTGGTGAAACTGAGATTTGTCAATTATTTCTCCCTGAAATTTTGTGCTCGTGCTACCTATTACGTTTGGGTACTCAGCACTAGAGTTCTGATTTTGGTTTAGCACCATGGATAAATATACTGGGAAGGCGCATCCTCTTTAGAGACTGCGTTATGGAAGATCTTTGAAACTTGACATTTCTTGAGATTCCAAAGGTGAAAAAAATACTATTTTAGAAGGTGTTCTAGTATTCCTAAGCTCTGTGACGACACTTGGGAAAAGCGCTTTCCTCTTTTGATATGGCAGTATCCCCGTGGATAATGTAAGCTCTATTCAAAAAACATCGCTCTGACAGGTAGGTGTGGGAAAAAATCAAATGGCCTGCAGAGTACTGAGATCTAATATTTGTTGTAAAGATTTGGTTTCCCTATATGACCTAGCAATGCAGTGTCCAATAAGTGTCAAAGGAGGACTAACAATTAGCCAACAAGTGCCTCAGGCAGAACTACCCTTGTCAAACTCACTTAGAATGGCATTATATTTAGGCGGATACATTGGCAAAAAGTGATTCCATTAGGAAAGTCGAAGGGAATGTTTAAATGTACATCAGGTGACTGACCTAGTTGATTGAACAGGAGAAAAACAAATTGACTAGTCTAAAAGTAAGCAAACACTATATTGAGAAATATAAAAACTGTTGATCACATCCTTCAATAATTTTAATTGCCTTAATTTTATGTTTGGCATGTTGCGTCATGCACACACACAATGTCAGATAAGGTTGGCGAGTGTGTCTCCACCCAGTCTCAAAACTTGCCAAGCTTATTTTTCACCATTACTGTAGCAAAATCTCTCTTCTTTGCCTGGGATTGGAAAGTGTTTCTTGCTTGGTTAGAGTTACAGTTGGGTGATTGTTTAGATGGTTAGGCAAATACATCAGGGTCAGAGCCTATAGGAGGCAGAGGAGGCGCATATTTTCTCCAGACAAGAATTACAGCTGTCACAGAGCTCAGAAAGACAGAAAGGAAAATGCTGTCAGGAAAAGTAATTCAGAAAGATGAATGAAAAAAGAAGATTCAGAGAAGAATGACTAACAGAGGAATTGGCTCACTACAGTAATTCAGTCAGCTGGCTAGTGGCTACATTCTCTCAGGAAGTGACCTCCCTACAGACACCTGTCTACCACATCCTTTTACACTGTCTAATGCCTATGGAAGAATGAGCAAAGTTTTTAGTCAATTAACATAAATTTTCCCACAGAGACATCACCACGATAGCTAAGCTCTTCAAACACCAAGGGGCAACTCTAAAAGCCTTTCCTGATAGTAAAGACTGTTATAGCAGATTAAGGCCTGAGCTTCCATGCTAACAATATGATAACGTGTGGCTGTGAGTGTGCACGTGACTATTTGCCTGGCCTCTGCTGCTGTATGCGTGTTGCACACACATGAAACGGGCTGGCTGTCATATGGGAGGCTCACCTGCCGGTCCGATTCCAGTCCCTGGCCGGTCAATCAGTGCATCTCTACTTGTTTGTCTGACCCACCATGAATCACTGTAATTGTTTGGGATATTTCCTAAAGGTACTTCGTTATCTCTATATGTAAGTTGATGATATTCTCAACTATTCTCAACTATATAAAACAACCATTTTAAAATGCTAATTGCGACTCTCACCCTAAAATCTGTTCTGTTATTAGAAAACAATGTGGGCTTCATAGATAATTGGCAAACTTTCTGGGAAAAACCTGGTCTTATTAGGAGACATGGGATCCATCCCACTTTGGATGGAACAGCTCTCATTTCTAGAAATATGTCTGAATTTATTAAACCCCCCAAAATGTGATTATCCAGAGTTGGGACCAGGAAGCAGAGTTGCAGTCTTACACGCTTCTCTGCAGCTTCTCTCCTCCTGCCATCCCCCCAAAACCCCATCCCTGTAGAGACTCTGTCTGCTCACAGACCACCAAAAAATAAACCAAAAATCAGCAAAATACAAATTAAGCACAAAAATTTCCAAAGAAAGAACAGTATAACATCCTCAACTGCACCAAAGAGTAAAACGATTAAATGTGGACTATTAAACATTAGGTCTCTCTCTTCTAAGTCCCTGTTAGTAAATGATTTAATAATTGATCAGCATATTGATTTATTCTGCCTTACAGAAACTTGGTTACAGCA
>VUQI01031589.1:9893-22757 GCA_015106735.1 Paratilapia polleni
ATTAGTAACAAAAGAAAATACATTTTTTATTGTTATAATGACTCCACACAAATTTGAAAAAAAAAGGTTTTTATAAAACGTTTTTAAAAAAGTCAAGAAGTAGTTTGACATTTTGGAAATTTGTTAATTTCTTTTTTTCTCACAAAGTAGATAAGAGAATTATTAAATATCAAGCTATGGATAGCAGATGATTAGCTAAGCTTAGCACAAGCAAGTCAAAACAAGAGGAAACAGGCGATTTGAATTTGTTCAAATATAACAAAATCAACCTGCCAGTACTAAAGTTGACTAAGAATCAAGTTTGTTGAATTCACACAAAAATTGAAATAAAACCCTGATTTTCCCTTTTGTACCAGCTATTGCCACACAACTCCCAGTGCAAATGCAAAAGCAAAACGCACCTTACTGTCACCACATGTTGCTGCTTTGGTTTCTGTGTCCCACCTTCATTTGACCCATGCAGCCAGTGACATCTCACCAGTCCATGACAGGATGCCTGATGGGCAGAACCACAGCTGTGTCCCACTTTCACAACGATGCCTCCTTCAGCATGAGGACCAGTGGTGTTTGAATGACAGCTGTGGCAAGCATTTGATTTGATTGGTCCATAGTGACTGCAGTGTGGACATTTTAGAAGTTGAGGACTCTGGGGAACCTAAAGGAGAAAGGAAGATAACAATGTGACTATTTATGTCACTGCCTCCCACCACCTTATCTAATGGATCTCTCTCTCTCTCTCTCTATACACATATATATATATATATATATATATATATATATATATATATATATATATATGTATGTATGTATGTATGTATGTATGTATGTATATATATGTATGTATGTATATATATGTATGTATGTATATATATGTATGTATGTATGTATATATATATATGTATGTATGTATGTATGTGTATATATATATATATATATACACATATATATACATACACCCTATAATATACAGTACATTCAGTGCTGAAGCATACTTGGTGATAAAGCTGGAAGGATGAAGAGGGTCTGCCAAGGCTGCTGCAGCTGTCACATAGCTCCCCTTCAGACTGGATGACGGTCAACTGGGCCTCAGCAGAGCTGTCAGGGGGGCACAGAGAAACCGTCGGGATCTCACTAAGGAGAGAAGAAGTCAGATGGAGAGAAGAGAAAATCAGTGAAAATATAAAAATATGGAAATATAATAACAGGAGAGAAGACATGATTGACATTGAGGCAACAATGAAAGAAGCAGTAGTCCTTTTAAAATGAAGGTGCAAAAGTTCAGTCTGTAAACAGTGACTGACATCTCAGTTTCTTGACTGTACTTCTTGGCTTGGCTTCAGCTCATATTCAATGGAGAATTGAGTAGCTCAGCAGAACTAATGAGGTAAGGAATGGATTTCTGGGTAACACGCTGTGGCTACTGGAAAGAAAAGGGCCAATTAAGGCAGAAGGCAGAAGCCAGGAGGAAGGAGGAGGATTCAAGGAGAAGAAGAGGGAGAGTGAGACTATTCTCACTTCAAGTCACCATCATCAGGGTAGGTGGCTGTCTAGGATAGCACACAAGACAGGACTCAGTGATGGCTCATGGGTAATGGCAGCATTCAGGAGTTGGTAATATTCCTTCCTCATTCTTCTAATATATTTTGCAAGCTCTCATGAAAACTGTTCAAAATAATATTAAAATAAACTAAAATATTTTTAGTAATGTTAACAGCATTCTTCTGTGGATAGCAGTGTTGGTTTGTTGGTCCAACACTTTGGTACAGACTGAAATATCTCCACATCTATGGAAAGCCTAACATTAACCATCGTGTAGTTCCCAGAAGATGAGTCCTACTGACTTCAGTGATCCTTTGATTTTTTTTTTTCCACGAGCACCACAATGACATTCACTTCAGTCAGATCCACTTTCTATTTCTATTTTTATTTGGTGGTATGGCTCTATTCAGGGACCTCCCCAGCAGCAAGACCTCACTCCAGAACAAAGCAGAACAGGCCTCAGTGACAATGGACGAGGACAGACATGATAGTGATTAAGCCAGACACAGGACGAAAAGGAGTAACTAGGATAAAAGTGGGTTTCAAAGTGGCTTGTAATGGGATTCCTTGAATTTGTGAATTTGTGGCCTGCCTGCACTAATTCTTTGCTCAGTATCACTCAATGGACTGTCATGAAATATAAAGATGATTTGCTCAGAAAAAAAGCCCCACAATGGGACAATTGTTTATTGTCAAAATTTATAACAATTAAACTATTTTGGTTTATAAACAAATAAGCTAATGACACTTCTATTAGCCTGAGTACGTGAACATGCTAAATATGCCTGCTTAATGTAAGCATGGATGTCATTGTAAGCCTGAAGCAATCCCACAAAGGTGCTACTGTGGCTGTATACTCAAGTTTCATATTCTATTCCTTCTCTATCACATTTCCATAAAATGTTTCAATCTATTAGAATATTTATTTTTTTAGTTTTATTTCACATTTCACCCAAAAAAATAAAAGAAAATGGTCTTAAAGTCATTTTGAAGCAAAGAAATAGACCTAACAGAATAGCCGTGTATTTCTCTGTCTATCTCAGTAAAGGGGGCACGAGGTCTGTGAAGTCTACCACATTTTGTTTTTCCACAGAAGACTGGATGCAACCGCACTTCCTCTCTAGTCTCCATGGTGACAGAGTAAGTCAACAGAGCCTAATTGACCTCACAAGGTTTTATTTGCTTCCCCTAATAAGGAGCACAGATGATGATGAGCAGTCTGTTGAACTGGTATACATAAGCAGAGGGATTACGGAGCTTATTAATGGAGCTCAGTGAAGAAGTGAACCTTAGAGTTTTGTTACAATAAAACTGTATTATGACCTAAATTACAAATACCCCACTAAGTGCTCAGCAGCTATTAGTCGCAAAGCATTTGTTCATCAGCTAGTTTGGCCTATTTACATGCTTATGTGAGTGAATATACAAACAAAAAGAAGTAAATCAGAAAGTAAACATTGCAAACTAATATATGACCATTCCCATTGCTACCATAAGAAACTCCATCCAGTGCTTCACTGCAGCTTAGGGCTGACGCAAGATTGCAATTACAGATACTAGGTAACTGCCTGGCTGCCTCTTGACCAAAGAGTTTGGGATATTAGTGTTTATCCCTAATTCTCCACCTTAATGGCTTCCACAGAGCTGGCTTCCACAAAGCTGGCCAACCTAGGCAAACACACACAAAGGAACTTGTTTGTGGAGCTTATCAATAATTCAGTGGACGAATAGGAAAAGACATCCAAAAAGGTGTCACCAAGCTGTTCCCAACACACGGGCCAAAAGAAGGAAACTGGCAGTGTGTACTAATATCAGAATGACCTCATAAATCAGAGTTTACATCAAAACAGCAAAGTATACAGCTGAAACAAAGGTTGCTCATATTTCACTGTGCACACACTCAGTTGTCAGATTATTATTATTAGTTATCTTAAGATAATGATGTCTCATACAGCAACCCTAAATAATCAATGACGGCAGACAATTTTATTATTAAATATTAGAAACCCATTTCATTATTACATCTCAGACTCAGCCAAAAACATAGCCAGCAGAACAGAAAATCATGACCATATACTGTAAAGGTGCTAGTTATTTAAGAGCTGTTTTTAGACTTACATTTACATATGATTGGATAGCTTAAATAAAAGTGTAATCTTTTTGAAGCTTCTAATTTGCTGTGTGAAATAAACGAAGCTGAGTTAAAATTGTAATGTTTCCCTCTGAATGAAGTGGAAAAGAAGTAGAAGTCAGCATCAAAGCACAAGTCAGATTTGTGTTTCAGTGCAGTACTTCATAAGACTGCTGAGTGTATGTTATTGAGGTTGAAACCGAGTGTATAAAATCACCTTAAAGGTATTCAAAGGTGGCCCCGGGAAGAGCCAGAATATCTCTGAGGCTTAAAGACTGTCAGCTGTACTCTCTCTCCCAGCATTTCTCTGCCTTTAGATCTTTATCTTTTTTTTCTTTTCCACAGCACGTCTCTTGCATCAACTCTCTGTCAGTCAATGTCATGTCTTTTAAAATTTCCTAAACTGACAATCTCTTACATAGACACACTGAAGAACTGTGCAAAAGCACACTCTGTATGCAGAGGGCGAACTGTTGACCTTCTTTAAAAGCCAGAGCTGTGAGACTGTTATTAGAGGAAAAGATTTGATGGGGGAAGAAACCAAGTGAGGAGTGTTCATGGAGAGAAAAAAATGTGGCCTGTTGCTGAGCTGAAGGGTGACAGGTCTCAGCTGTTTCCAGCCCTGCTTTCATGTTTGAAGCCTCTCAGCCATTAGATTTCTTTCTTATATGTTGAGAACAAAGTGAGTGACAAGGTGACATCAGTGACCCAAAGAACCAGTTTGACTAAAACAGGAGGATGACACTGAAAAGATCCCAAAGAGCTCCAGTCAACTGTCTGTATGCTGCTTACTGCATACTGTTTATCTGTCAGGGGCAGAAATGGAGCAGTCTTTTATATGGTGGTAAATTAAAGTAGGCACTTAGGGTACTAGCTCTGAGTATCGTGCTAAAATACTTATATAGAGTGTGATGTCCTGAAAACGCAGTGATTGTCGTGTAAATTCTTAAAACTAAGCTGATACGCGTCCTGTGTTCAAAATTATTGCTGCAATAATGTTGAAAATACAATGATAATAGTGTAATGGAAAAAGAACATCAGCAGCAGAAATCCTATCATGTACTGTTCCCACTGAAAAGCCTACCATTCAGCGAAACTAGCAGCGGTCAGGAGGGTAAAAAACACCTTCACGTCTGCTGTTAATGTCCATTCATTTTCTCCACTAATCAAGTTACACAGTAAGCTTTACAGATATGCACAAACAAGAAAAAAAAAAAACAACAACCCACCTTTGGCAAGCCTCTCGAATTTCCTTTTCATCTACAGGACAATCAACCATTACTATCGCATCCGTGCTTTCTCCTATTATCGAGCAAGCATCCATCCTCCACCCGATTCGCCTTTTGTTTCTTTAAAGCAATTATGAATTTCCTGTAATTTGGAATTGGGTTAACCAAACAGTTAATTTACCATCTGCCAAGACTGAGTCCACGAGGATCAGATGCTTGTTTCTGGGGCTTCTACTACAGAGCAGCACCAGGGCTGTTTGGGTTAATCTGCCCCGAGCTGCGCTCTGATTGGCGGAGCCGCGGTGATGCTGAGGTGGCTGCATGGTCGCTGTCCAACTGGCCGCGGTACTGGAGCACCAAGTGAAGGATGGTAAGCATCAGTGGCTGATTAAGGGGCTCAGACGGGAGCTACAGCTGCTCTTTAACATACATTATGAAGGTGTACAGACAGTGATGCTGCACTCAATTAAAACAACAGCGAACTGGGACTTCCAGCTGCTGATCACAGCGAAGCTGAATATAGATCAAACCGGGTGAAATCCACTGCTCCTAATAGATTTCCTTTTAAATCTCTGCCAGTCAGTAAGGAGGAGACTAAAACTACCAGTTCATTGATCATTAATTAAAAAATACTCCACGTGGAAACATTTTAATGTAAGCTTTTATTACACATATGTGGCAAATATATAAAAGAGCCCTGTCCCTTCATCTATTTGCTGCATTGGACTAACAAAGGATGCTGTCATAAGTTATATATAACTAGTGGCTATATTAATATCTTTTAGGAGAGTGGTGCTAAAAAATATTAGCACCACTGCATACTGCATAGATCAGTTGTTAACCATCAATAACAACACCATTTTGTTACCAGGTTGTGAAAAATCCCTTTAAGTGGTTAGATACCAATGCAAACTTGATTGATTAAAAGGCCTCAAATAATGACTTATTAAAATTCCCAGATGTAAATGAGTCATTACAATGGGGGACAAGTGTTCGCATAATGGATTACAAACAGTATCACTGCTGCAATGAAATTCAAAAGAAAATCCAGCCAAAGGTATATTTCATAAACTGGAAACCCAAATGTTTCTAATTGATTGTTCATAACTGATATGTAAGGGGAAAAGTAGGTAGCTTATTAAGTTAGTATATCATTTAATTGCTTTGTAAATTGTCACGTGTAAGAAACACAATATTTTGAATGAGCATCACATAGATGAGGAAAATGCTTCTTTTGGTGCTCTAATGTAGCAAAGGGGTAAAGAGGTCAGGCTAAAGATTACTTTTAGTCCCTACTTTAAATATACCTGTTATCCTGCCTGTTCTGCTATTAGAACTTTAAATTGTCCTCATATCAGTCTTGCAGAGGCTTTCAAATACCTGAAAGGTATTTTGCTTGACAGCAGGCTCTCTTTTAAGATTCAGTTTCAACATCTGACTCAAAAATTAAAAAATAAAGTAAGATTTTTGTTTAGAATTAAAGGATGTCTGTCTTCCTTCAACCATAAAAATATTGTGCAGTCACCCTTCATGTCTGTCTTGACAGTGACAAAGATATTCCACATTGTGACGCTGCCCAAAAGACATTACCGCAGTTGAACCATGTGCTTTATCACAACATTGTTCTCTGAAAGACTTTCTTAGAGCTAAGAAGAAACATCCATCTAATGCTACTAGTTTTTGAAATCTCCACTGTCACAACTATCCTCTCATTTAAATCTTCAGCAATTCAAGAAAGAGTAAATACGTTCCCCATATATGCACCTTGGTAGACCTGATTTCACTTTACATACCTCAGTTCAGTGGTGCCCCAGATGTTGCTGTTATTGATTATTCTGTAGCCCTACTGAAGAGAAGAGAAGAGAAGAGAAGAGAAGAGAAGAGAAGAGAAGAGAACAGAAGAGAACAGAACAGAAGAGAACAGAAGAGAAGAGAAGAGATTTCTGGGCTATCAAGAACTGGGAACTAGCCAAAGCCGACCAGACTCAAAAGAAAGGAGAGACTGTGGCACAGCAGACCTGCGTGAAACTCTGCTAATGAGGTGGCCGCTGGTCTGGCTCTGGTTATAAATATGAATCATGGCCCTGGGTGCTTGTCTCTGAGAGGCCATTGGGGGGGAAGAAGGAAATACTTGATTGAAAGAAAGCCAAAGATCAAGAAAAGCAGGGTGTGAGAAGGTTTTGAAGGAGAGATGAAAGTCCCGTTTTATGGCTTTAAATCAGAAAGTGGAGCCCAATTTATATCAATTAGTGCATCAGTGATTCATGATGGTCACCACTAAGCAGACTGACTGAAAGTCACAGATGAGAGGGTGCAGCCGTTTAAATCTGATCTGATTTAACAAGTGTTCTAGTTTGTTTTTGTGAATTGCTGGCCTCACATTCATCAAAAGCCTGCTGTGCTCGTGGTTGGCATGGAGTTTTCTGATCCGCCTGTGTGGCAGCTGACACGGCTAATGCCTTGTTGACTTCAAGCACTGATTAACTTACACTCTTTAACTGCTCAGCATGCCACACACACACACACACACACAGAAGGAAAAAGGCCACACAAATACCCACATATGCAGGGCCTGACAGACTTGTACTGGATACCAGACACACATGTATAATGAGAGGGTTTGGCTTGAGGCTGGTACTGAGGTGACAGCCATGGTAATTTCCTGTGGCAGATTTCTGCCAGTGAATGGGGACGGGAAGGAAAACGCTTCATTAAAGCTTCAGTGCTGCTTCAAGTTCTGTAACCCAAACACATTTGGCTAAAAAGCAGAAATATGGCATAAAATTTTGCGTGGAAACAAAGGGGGGGGGGAAACAGCAGGTCGATGAATTTGCATTGATACGATGGTAATTTAATTGAGTTTATTAGAAACACATTTCTGTTTCTCTGAGCAGAAACAAAAAAGAGTTTTGCTGCCACCTGTTGGACAGATTGTGGAAGTGATTGCATTTATTTAAGCCCCGCTGTTTCTCCCTCACAGTGGAAAAAATAATAGTTCTATAGGGCCATGAGAGTTGTCTTTTTATTTAAGTTATATGTATTAGTATCATCACATTAGGCCTACATTAATTAATACATACAATTTACAAGTTTAAATAGTCTCCTTTTTTTCTTTTGGTGTGTGTTTACACTAAATATTTTCATTAGTTTCAGCATTTATTTCTTCAGATAAACTACATGACCGCTGTTGTAAATTCAGCTGCGTTGAGTGACAACATGAGGTCGAGCTCTCCTCCAAAGTTGTCCAGCGGGTGTAAAGTTACGAGCGGGCAGGACACACCTCTAGAGGGAGTTCCCGGGGAGGTGGAAACAAGGAGCTGATCATTTCTCCTGCAGAAAGTCAGGAGCCCTTTCACTTGAGAGGGTGGTCACCTCGGCCTGCAGCTGTGAGTCTCGGCAGCAGTAGCTGTGCCACTAGAGGAAAATGCCCGGGATGGGCAACTCTTTACGCGCGGCTGCCCTTCTGGCTTTCGTGGTTCTTTCAGTTCTGGTGACACTTTTGATCAGCAGCGTGCAGCAGTTTGGAGCAAGAGTATCGCACTTTCCCAGTGCAACCTCTGGTGATGACGAAGAGTTAGCGTCGCTCCGCGAGGCGCTGATTTACCAGCTCAACGAGAGGCGAAAAGAAATTATTCCGCTGCTTTCACCTGGCGATGAAGATGATGATGATGAAATCGGACTGTTAGTAGAAAGTCAGCATTTTTCCCAGCATGAACAAGCACTAGACTCGACTTTGGATTACAGTCTGTGGAATGAGATCACACTTGGCTCCAGGAAAGCGCATCTGGATGAAATGGGTTGTGATTCTCTGGTGGACATGCAGGCGGTGGAGATCCTCGGATCTGGATACACCAAGCTGGTTGTCAAAGTGAATCTAGCCGGAGGTCAGCCTGTAGCGCTGAAACTCGTCAACGAGCAGGGCATCGACATGGGAAAGTGCGTGGAGGATTTTAAAGATCCTCAGGGCTGTCGTGAGCTCGTTTCCTTCAAGCTGAAGAAAGAAATGGTCCTGTTGCAAAGACTGCAGCATCCAAACGTCATTAAGGTAAAGTTTCCTCTCGGTCTGGCTTGAGTGTCTACATTTTAAGCCCTCTTAAAAAAACAAAACTTTTTATTAATTTAAATAGTAAAGTTACTGAGTTCAAATGCTAAAACAACATTTTAGTCTGTGTTTTTTTCGGTGTTTATTTAAGGACTTTGAAGTATCAGGAGCTACTGCTGACTTCTGAGCACTCCAGCTGGAGAACTGGATAACGTGAAGATTTTTCCATAATCCTTGTACCACAGCTCAATTTTTCCTTTGTTTCACACACATTGAACTGGAAGAAAGGTTTCATTGGCGCTGCAGGGCCTTCCCATCTAATTAAATTAAATTCACTGACCCTCCTCTGACCTTTGGGTCCAGTTTAGCAAGAGCAGACAATGTGCCTCTGTCCTCTCTACTATCCCTGGTTGCATCTGAAACCCCCCGTCGTTTATTCACTCAAACTATTACAGCCCAATTTAGAAGAAGTTTGAGCTAAACCTTTGGGTTTCTTTCTCAAGTCCTGCAGTCGTGTGATGGCTCAGTCGATTCATTTCACAAATGTACCAAATTCTGTTGGCTATAATGTAATTTTTCTGTCACAAGTAATAACTGCGAGAGTGAAGTTGGTAGAACCTGTTGCTTTCTCTGTGTTTTTTTTTTTCTGCAGAATTAAAATACAAAAACAAACAGTAGCATAATCTGCCCATCTTTTCTCTGCTGTACTGTGGCTTAACCCAGTTATTTTCCACTCTGCAGCTCAAGGGTCACTGTGCAGGAGGCCCTGAAGGAAGAGGAGGAGAGGGAGGAAGAGTCACAGTCATTCTGGAGCAAGGGAACCCTCTCCAGATGATCCAGCTGCTGCAGAGCCCCTGGGAGGACAGATTCAGAGTAAGCACGTTAGCTCCTGCTCCTCAGCTGTCGTTACGTATGTTCTGTCATTTATCTTATGCACTGCAGACACACTGGGAAGCTGGAAGCATCTCTCACACTTATTGTACAAAGAGCATGTGCAGGCCGCTGCTCATGTTGACAGAAAAGGTGAAGGCTGAAAGATGAGGGAGGCAGACATTTGAAACTCCTGGAGGTCTGACATCTGTCCCTCAGTGTATTTGATCAGACTGAGGTTTGGAATGGAGATGGGCCCTGGAGTTAATCCACTTATGGCTGAGAATGTCATCTCATCCCTAACACACACACATAGACACACACATACAGCTTTAGCACAACCCCCATCACAGGTATGCTCCACAGTGGAAGCCAACAAAGGCTGAATTTACACTCCAGGGATCCAGATATGCTTGTCTTTGCGCATGGATGTGTTTGAAAGAGAGAATGGGTGGGAAGGGGAAAAAAATGTCTGAGCATGCATGTTATGTTTTTGGACTGGCAAAAGTAGTTTGGCATTCTGCACGTATCATCTCAACTCTGGGCATCATTTTGCTGCATCACCCAAATAGCGGTTCATAATACCCCCCTCGAGCTGCTCGGCCCCTTTCAGCTACACCGCATCTGTGCAGGCTTCAGTAATCCAGGGGTGTTTGGTTTCAGCCAGCCCCGTTTTTGCTGCGCCCCGAGTCCCACTGAGTGACGTCCAAAAGACTCGGAGTATTACCTAACACTGGAGCTATGTTTGTAGTGTGACAGAAGCATTTCATGCACTTTTAGCACATGGCTAATGCCTTAATTTTGCTTTTGGTAGCCTACTTATTCCCTCTCTCTGTTTTTATTTACAGGATTTAAAGAGTACTATAAAAACAGTGTCAGGAAATGGTTTGCAAATGTGGTTGGTGAACCGTCTTTAAAGGAAAGGCTTTTGCGAGGCTTACAGTTTTAACCATTTTTAGCTATTTAATTAAGCCTAATTAAATTGTCCAATGTTCTGAGTTTTTAGGAGAAACAAGTCAGTTTTTAACTTGAAAACTACGGGGTGTACTAACATTTTTTAAAAGACTTTCACTGGGCAAAAAAGGAGGAAAAAAACCAACACTGCAGTGAACCCTCTTTTACTAATTAATCAGTGAATCAGTGAATCTAGGATTCAAATAGTTGAAAATAAATGCCAATTTTGATAATTAAAAATGCCTTAAAAGTCATTTTCAGAAAAAGTGCTGAAAAAATAGTTTTTGCTGTTTTTCTTTTATCATAGAAAATTTAATATTTTGGGATTTGTGTGACAAAACAAACTGTCTGAACATGTCAGCTTGGCATTTCAGATTTCTTGATTAAAGTATAATTTCTTTTTTGGCCCTCATGATTAATTGGGTTGTCAGACTGAATGCTAATAATCATTAGTTTCAGACCAATTTAATGTGCAACATTCCCAAAAAATTATAGCTGAAAATCAAACAAAAATTATAGGTTCCAGGCCTAAGATGATCTTTAGTTTGGTGTTTGGTAAACATAAAAAATCTCAGCTGACATTTGATCAAAAATATTAACTTTAAAGAAAAACAAGCATATTCTCACATTAGAGAGCAGTGTAGATACTTGATAAATGACTTAAACAGTTATTTGGTTATAAACTGCACTTTCTCCTGCCTAATTGATTGTTTCAGCCTTTAGTTACAATGTGTTTAGAACTACAAGGCCAATATGCCATTCCTGAACAATATTTCATCATTGTCGTCAGTCCAGCTGATCAGGTTTTGATGTGTCTAATCCCCAGGTGTGTCTAGACCTGGTCAGGCTCCTCCACTTCCTCTCTCAGTCTCCTCTGGGCTCTGTGGCCCTGCTGGACTTCCAGCCTCGGCAGTTTGTCACAGTGTCTGGCTCGCTGAAGCTCACGGACCTGGATGATGCCAGCGCAGAGGAGACCACCTGTCAGACAGATGCGGACTGCACTCTCCAGTTTCCGCACAGAAATTTCACTCTGCCCTGCTCGGCTCGGGGTGTGTGTGAAGGGCTAAATGAGAAGAGGAACATTTACAACGCCTACAGGTAAAAAAAGTGACAGTTTTACTGCATGATAGACGTGTGATGGATGGGTGGAGCAGCCACTACATGGACAACTGCATAAACATAGGCCAGGCTGACATCTAAAATGTTGATAGTGGAGACTTACAGCTGGAAATATGCAGTTTGATGGGGACAGTGTAATGAATGCATTGTTAGTTTCATTGGGGGAAAAAAAGGAGTAATTTCCTTTGAAAAAATGGTTCAGATTCTTTTGACAGCTTTATGAGCTTTATGTGTGAGACAGCATGAGGCAGCTATGTGATGGGGCTTGTCTAACTTTCCCTGAATGACTTGCCTTTGCCTGGCCTTAGGTACTTTTTCACCTACCTGCTGCCTCACCAGGCCCCGCCCGGCCTCACACACCTGGTAGATCACATCATGAACGCCACAGGTAAGGATGAGAGTCTTCTTGACATGACAAGACACTCACTATTGAAGATCAGAAAGCAAATCTTTCCATCACGGCGGTCATGTAATGACATGCCTCTGCCTAAGTGCTTCATTTAATGAACTCGACAAGATGCTTCATGACATGTAACACAGCAATGAATATAAGTTGTTATTTGTTGAGATCACACAACTGGGATTAGACAGCATAGTGTGAAAAAAACAAACAAAAAAAAAAAAAACAAATCATCCATAATGGTGGACTTCATACCTGTAGTTACTTCAACCTTTAACCAGATTGAATTCATTGTGTGTGTCCAGGAGAGCTGAAAGCTGACATCAATCAGACGCTGGAGGCCTTTGAACACATCCTCCTCCTCTACAAGTCTGGCCTACACCTGGACAACCTGCCTCCATCAATAATCAGAGGTAAGAGCTCATGGAATGAAGGCTGCTTTTTATAAAGCACACTGGGCTCTCTTGTAGACCTTTTTCCTTTTGTGTGTGTGTGTGTGTGTGTGTGTGCAGAGAATGCTTGGCTTTTTTTAATCTACTTGTAGAGAAAAGCGGACAGTCTACACCTGTGTGTTCATTTT
>VUQI01031591.1:0-14761 GCA_015106735.1 Paratilapia polleni
CACCAACACTCAACATCTTCAAAACCCACTTGAAAACTCATTTGTACTCCTTGGCATTTAAACCAGACTGAGTCTTGACACTTTGTCTGTTTTTGGTATTATTTTGTTTTATTGTCCCTACTGGTTTTTTTTTCTTTTTTCTTTTAGTTGTACAGCACTTTGGTCAGTGCTTGTTGACCAACTTGATCATTGCTTAGATGTTTCTACACCTTGATTGGAGTCCACCTGTGGTAAACTAAACTGATTGGACATAATTTGGAAAGACACACACCTCTCTGTAGAAGGCCTCACAGCTGACAATGCATATCAGAGCAAAAACCAAGCCATGAGGTCAAAGGAACTGCCTACAGAGCTCAGAGACAGGGTTGTTGCAATGCATAGGTCTGGGGAAGGCTACTAAAATATTCTGCTGCACTGAAGGTTCCCAAGAGCACAGTGGCCTCCATATTCTTAAATGGAAGAAGCTGGGCACAACCAGGACTCTTCCAAGAGCTGGCCACCCAGCCAAACTGAGCAAGTGAGGGAGAAAGGCCTTAGTAAGAGAGGTGAGCAAGAACCTGCTGGTCACTCTGACTGAGCTCCAGAGATCCTGTGTGGAGATGGGATTAAGGTCCAGAAGGCAGCCCTCCACAGATCTGGGCTTTATGGCAGAGTGGCTGGAATGTCCTAGAATGCCCCAGCCAGAGCCCTGACTTGAACCCTAGTGAACATCTCTGCAGAGACCTGAAAATGGCTGTCCACCGACAGTCCCCATCCAACATGACTGAGCTTGAGAGGATTTACAAAGAAGAATGGCAGAAAATCCTCCAATTCAGGTGTGCAAAGCTTGTTGCATCATACCCAAGTAAAGGGTCTCAATACTTATGTAAATGTGATATTTCAGTTATTTCTTTTTAATGAATTTACAAAAAAAATTAAAATTCTGGTTTCAGTTTATCATTATGGGGTACTGAGTGTAGATTAATGAGGGAAAAAATGAATTTAAACCATTGTAGTATCAGGCTGCGACATAACAAAATTGAAAAACATGAAGGGGGTCTGAATACTTTCTGAACCCACTGTACATAGTGTAGTGTCTGCCCAGCCAAGTCAGCACGGTCACAACAAATTGGAAGCCATGTGGATGTTTACACGGAGTATCACATTCACACCCCAAAGATGAAATTTATATTTATGTGGACAGCATAACACCCAATTACATAAATAGTAGGAATGACAACTGAGCACAACTGAAAAACAATTGGACAGGTTAAATAATTAGACAGACAAAAAGTGACCAAAAAACATTAAACTTGTTCTCTTAGACCAAAATAAGACCTATGATTTAGAGCGAGTGTCTGCTTTTTTGCCTTGCCCAACTGCCCTTTAAAACTTGGTTTAAAACTGACTCTTTAAGTTGCTCAATGCCAGATAAATCTTTCTGTATTGTATAGTTTACTGGAGTTCTAAATCTGGTGTCATTCCCATACAGGGCAGCAGTAGCATTGCATTTTACTTCAGCCACCAATGACTGGATTACTACAGTTGAATACAGGATGAACTGTAGCAAGCAAAGTAGAGCAACTAGGGGCATGCCTATGTCTGAAAACCTAGGAAGTGCCTGTTAAGAGGGGTATGATTCTCCAGATCTGATCCTCCTCTTTCATGGAGGATCATAGTCCTATAGGCACATGTCATATATGTAGCTGTGTGGTGGCTGTGGCTCAGGAGGTAGAGTGGGTTGTCCACTGATCATGGTAAGGTCATGGTTTTAATCCCTGGTTCCTCTAGTCCTAATGGCAAGTGTCCCTGAGCATAAGATTTTACAGTGTTAGACAACCTGCATGAGATTACGGACCATGTTAGAAGCCATCTGTGAAAAGAGATGGGGGACTAACACACTCCCCATATAAAACTACACGGTGGTGCAGTGGTTAGCACCATTGCCTCACAGCAAGAAAGTCCTGGGTTCAATTCCACCATCTGGCCGGGACCTTTCTGTGTGGAGTTTCCATGTTCTCCCTGTGTCTCCATGGGTTCTTTCCAGGTACTCTGGCTTCCTTCCGCAGTCCAAAGACATGCATAGGGTTAGGTTAACTGGTGATTGTAAATTGGTCATAAGTGTGAATGGTTGTCTGTCTCTCTGTGTAACTGTGCAGTTTTATATGGGGAGTGTTAGACAGAGCCCTGTCCAGGGTGTACCCTGCCTCTTGCCCTACTGCAGCTGGGATAGGTATCAGATAAGCAGAAGAAAATGGATGGATGGTGTTACCATGCGATCACTGATTACATGATAACATCTGAGCTATGTTCCACACATCCACCAAGCCTTGATAACAGACTGATGAACTCCCACCTTTCAACACAGAGACAGAGTCTCCTTCTTCTCAGCTGAAAACATCCTATTTTGGCCTAATCAGAAGACCACCACCAATCTCATCATCACTTTCATTAATTATCTTCATTATCTTTTTTCCTGTCCTCAATAAATCTGTAAACTCATTGTGGCCCAAACTCAACCACAGTAACTCCCTCTAATTCCTCAAACAGTGCTATATATACAACAGTCTGCTGACATCTGCTGGTTTCGTTCTGGTACTTACACCAACCAACCACAACATTAAAAACACACTATATCTTACTATATCTTAGATCTGGATCATTTGGAGGTCAGGTTAGCATCTTGCCCACAGCATCACGCTCCCTCCACTGGATCGCCTTCTTCCCATGGTGTATCAAGCTGCCATCTCTTTCCCAGGTTCTGTGTTGGGTCTGATACGTTTTACATTATACATCCTTTCCTTAGGCAATATTATTAGAAAACACTGCATACATTTTCATTGCTACACATATGATACCCAGTTATATTTATCTATGAAGCCACATGAAAAAAATCAAGTCAACTCATTAATTAAACTACAAGCATGTCTTAAAGACATAAAGGCCTAGGTGACCTTTTCTTCTTCTAAATACAGACAAAGTTGAGGTTATTGTATTTGGCCCTAAAACTCTCAGAAACACCATGTCTAAGCAGATACCTACTCTGGGTGGTATTATCTTGGCCTCCAGTAAGGCTTGGCCTGTAGTATCTTGGCCTGTGAGGAATCTTCAAGCCATTTTTGAGTACTCATGCCGCTGCAGGAGTACTGACAGGGACTAGAAAGACAGACCATATTTCACCCATATTATAGCTTCTCTTCACTGGCTAATTTAAAACTATTCTCCACACATACAAAGTCTTGAATGATCGGGCCCCATCATTGATTAATTGCACCCCAAAAGAAAAACAAATCTTTCTTAACTATAACACACCAACAAGACAAATTGGACCAGATTTACCATTTCATACTTTTGTGTTGCCTGTCTTTTATTCTCTTATGTATGTTGACAGCCTTGTGCATCTTGTTGCATCTGCCCGGAGATCATCACCTTTCTGCACTTAATTATAATGTTAATGTTTTAATTGATGTCTATTTAAGATTTCACTGGACAAATCTGAAGAATTGGAAAATATTATTATTTCTGTAGTAATAATCAAACATTAGCTGACAATGACACGTGCTGGAGTAATTCTTTTAGAACCATTCTTTTAGCAAAATTAGCAATACCACACTATCAAAACACTTCACTACACATAAAACTGTATTATTGGTAAATTGTACATAAAGTATCAAAAGTAAAAGTAATTATTGTGCAGCAAAATGTTCCATCTGTGTTATATGGATCAGTATTACTGCTGCAGATGTTCAAGGTTGAGCTCATTTTAGAGCCTTCAGCTATCAGGCCCCTCTCCTGTGGAACCAGCTCCCAGTTTGGATTTTGGGACACTGAAACCCTCTCTACTTTTAAGATTAGGCTTGAAACTTTCCTTTTTGATAAAGCTTAGGTATAAAAAGCTGGAGACTAACACTGAGCATGATACAGGGGAACACTGGGAGGGTAAACAATAAAGGAAAATACAAGGAAAGATAACTCAAGAACCTCAAACTCAAGACTTGAACAAGGACTAAAAGACTCAGAATGCAAGTTATCTAATAACTCAACTAAGAACATAGAAACATGGAGAAATAAATCAAAGAATAGCAACAGATAATCAATAATACCAGCCCAGGGAACAGACTAAGATGGTAGCCAAAATAATAAACAGCCAACTAAAGTTACTAAAGTAACTGGAACAAAACTGAATTCAACTTGACCGGAGGGGGGCGGGTGCAGACGGAAACACTGAGGAGACAAATCAAATATAACATTAAAACTAACATATAAAAGAAACTAAAGGAACAGAATACTTAGCGAGTGCATGAAAATAAAACCTAAACAGTAAACAATACTAAGAACAAAGAACCTTGAAGACTAGTGAATAAAAATAAAACACCTTAAAAACAAAACTAAGAACAAAGAAACCAAATCATGAAAAACTTAATACGAAGCATTATTAAAGTCCGAGAAGAACTCAGGAACAGAACCCAGGGGCCATGACACATATACGTATACTATGACATATAATGCTATGTATTCATCATTTGTATATTTTCCCATTTATGCATTTAATAATATGAAAACTGTACAAGAAATCCAGTGACAGTAGGAGAAGAAAGAGGAAGGCTAAAAGTGGAACATTGTGCAGATAGCCTCTATTCCCAAGCATGACACACAACGCTTGATGAGAAAAGGCTGTCACCCTGCATCAAACATCCAATCTGCTGCATGTGCTGATGGGACCAGCAAGGTCTCATTCATTTCTTCAGTCCATTGAAGAAATGAATGAGACTCCTGTAGGCACTTTAAATTATCCAGAATGTTAGACTACAAGTTTTGTTTTTAGGTTTTACACTCTAAAAGACACTATGCTAATGTTTCAGAGCAGACACAGTAATTCAGCCATTCTTTGTCCTCCCTTTTTCTAACCTGAAAATTGCAGGAACACGAACAAACACTTGGGCTTACTTACCCTTTAATTTTATCTATTGTCATATGTAATGAGGTGTTCGGGTTATTAATAAGTGTTTTAAATGCAATTAAGAAGGTCTCCGTTGTGTATAACAAACCATATTTCAACCTCTTTTCTTTTTGGAGCCTATCCCAGCTGCCATAGGGCAAGAGGTGGGGTACACCCTGGACTGTCGCCAGTCTGTCACAGTCTGCCTTGAAGTGAGAAACTTAATAATAAGCATTATCTCTCCTCAGCTTTTCAATACATTTAAATTTAAAAATGGATTTGTTTCATTGCTCAAAACCTGTATGTATTGTTCAGCATTTATAAGGCTTTCACAGATGTACAAGTTATCCAGTGCAGTAATGCACCCCCACACTGTTATGGATGGTGGTTTTTGAATTGTGCACTGGTAACAAGCCAGATGGCACCTCTCCACTTCAGCCAGGAGGATGCAGAATCTAGGACTTCCAAAAAGACTTTCAGATTTTGACTGGCAAAGCCTCACAAAAGTTTTCTACTTCACCTTAGTCACTTACATACCATGCACCCTTTTTAAGATGCTCTTTTTAATTTGCTTTTATACAAATATGTTACATATGAACTTAGAAGTTGTTGGATGTCACATAGCAGTTTTTGTAGCATTACATTTGCTGTCCCTGTTTTTTTTTTTTGTTTTCGGTGGAAACATGATTGTGTTTCAGTTAAATATACCATTTCAATTTTTTGCAGATTGTTGCATTCTGTTTTTATTTACACGTTACCCAGCATCACACTGTTTCACATCTGGAAACAGGGTTGAAGAAAGTACAATCACACCAAACTTGACGTAAGTTCAAAATGTTAACACTGGCTGAACGGGTTAGGGTTGTAGCTGAGCTTGTCTAATCCTCAGTAATACGAGACAGTGGTGGCGATGAGGGCTCAGCTGTTTCAAATGTTTTCTCTCTTTTGTCTTTTGATGTCCTAGTTTCCTTGTTTTTAAATGGATGGACTGGTATTTATAACACATTTTGACTTGTCATGGTTTCCAGTATTTCAGTTTTGGTCCCTGTTTTCATTTGACTGATATTCGTTCACATGTCTCTAAGTGTTTCCTAGTGTCTCCTGTCTTTCCTTGTCTTTGACTCCCTCTGTTTTGTCTGTGTTAGTTTCCTTTTATTCCCTTGTTCTCACTTCCTGTTTTATTTTGGCAGTAATTTTCTTTGTGTGTCTCAGGTATTTTTGCTTCCTGTTTTTCCCTCCTTTGTGATTGCCCTGCCCTCATCAGTTACCTGTGCTCACTTGTTTTGACCTGTCTAATCAGTCCTGTGTGCTAGTATTTGCTAATATTCTATTTTTTGAGATGCAGTAATATATAGTCTTGTCTCTCTCCCTGACAGTTATCAGTTTGTCTGTTTTATCTCATGTTTATACTCCCTGTGCTTCTTGCGCTCCCTTTTGAATTCCTGTTTTTCTTGTCACAGCCTGCTGGACTTTGTATTTTTTTCCTGGACTTTTGTAAGTTATCACCCACTAAATGCTCATTTTTTCTTATTAATCCTGCGTCAACGTCCATATTCAAGTCCCCTGTCCTGTGGAATCTTAACACTCCTACTGAGTACTACAAGCATTTTCACACAACAAACCACGTGTACCCACTCAGGCATACATTCATACAGTGTTGTATTCTATGCATAATTTAAGCGCTTTGTGCACAGGGACATTTTGACATGTGAATGGGAGGAGCCAGGGATTGAACTTGGGGTATTGATAGGTGATCTGCTGATTACTTTTACCAAGTTCTCACTTTCAGCAGGTTTTCTAGGTTTTCTACACCCTAATACAATTAGTATATGTAGCTACTGTGCACATTTTAAAATCAAAGATGCATTTCTTAAATTTCTGGCTTTTAGTAGGGGGATTTCCTTGGTTGGACCTCTATTCAATCTTCCTGCTTTTGAAACATGAGCTTTACTTGTACTACTTTACATTTCCACCCTACAGTATTTCAGTGGGAAGGACAGACAGGACAAGCAACATGTCAGCAAATATTTGAATGCTGTTATTTAGTCATCTCAGCAAATGATGGGACAGTTCTTTCTCTTTTTAGATACATGACATGGTGTGTAAAACTTTGTATTTAGCCAGCAGTGCTTCATTTTTCAAAATTAGAAATCAACACAAAGTTTAGTTCCATGAGTTTTGAATGAGCTTCCCATGTTGGGGTCCTGATGACTTAATTGTCCTGTCTCCCTCTGCTCTCCTCTGTTTCCCCTCATCCCCAAACGGTCGCGGCAGATGGCTGCCCCTCCCTGAGCCTGGTTCTGCCGGAGGTTTCTTCCTGTTAAAAGGGAGTTTTTCCTTCCCACTGTTGCCAAGTGCTTGCTCATAGGGGGTCGTCTGATTGTTGGGGTTTCCTGTCTTTTCTGTCTAATATTGTAGGGTCTTTACCCTAAAATATAAAGCGCCTTGAGGCGACTGTTGTTGTGATTTGGCGCTGTACAAATAAAATTGAATTGAATTGAATTGAATTGAATTAATTCACTAGTTCCTCTCATTATGACTTACTTGATTATTGCTACCAAGCATTTTGTCAAATATTTGTACCAAAAGTTATTTTCAGTGGCATTAAGTATATAGGTACAGGTTTGAAGTTTTTCATTCTGCTGTACTGTACTGTATTTTATTCCTTCTCATACCATTTTTGAGAGTCAGTGACAGCCAGTCTAACCACTGTGCCAAACAAATTTGAATGGTGTTATTTAGTCAACTCACCACACAGTGGCACTACATGCTTGTCAGATAGACAGAAGGCTGATAACATTATGGTAAATTCTGGTCATTTCTTGCTCATATGTTTTTGCATCCCATAATTGAAACATGAATACTGATCTTTTTAAAAGGAGTTACTTATTTAGTTATGTAATTTTAGTATGTCTTTGCTTGTGCACTAACTACGGAACAGCAATAAAAGCTGAATCATTTATCAGCAATCGTATAACATTCATTAAGAGAATAGTGCTATAAATAAAGAACCAGACACACATTAAAAAACTAATTACATTTACTTTCTCTCTCTCTCTCTCTAAAATCTGCACTTTTTTTTCCTTTTTTTTTTTAACAATGAAACAAATGACTTTCAGTTATCGTTAGTGTTGTCACTATAGGCAACACCTCACAGAAACTATTGCCCTCTCCAGTTTCCTTCATCTCTACAGATTTTCTTAATCATGTGGTAGTTAATTGTTTAAACTTTTCATGAGCTCTCTTCCAGACAGGAGACCGACACAGTTAAGTTTTTTATAGTTTGACTAATGACAGCAAAATAGGGTTATGGTTAATGTTGAGGTTAATGTGTCATTCAGTGGCATAACATTACATGTGAAGCTCATGTTAACTAACTTACTAACTTCACCTTGCTACACTAAGTTACCCCAGGACTCAGCTGTGGCTTGTGATGCAACAAAGCACATTTCTGACTACACGCTGATATAGAAGTCAGAAGTGAAGAAAAGCCTGAAACACTCCACACAAGGCAGTATAATTTTTTGTTCTTCATTTGTGAAAATGTAAGGACTGGTCTGTATTCACAGTCTGTATTCATTTAAATTAATACAGCAGCCATTCCCGAACATCAGACTGCCACCTCTCACCTCCCAAATCTGTAAGTCTTCTGCAGGAAATACAAACCTGGAAGTAAAGCCTTCTTTAGTAAATAAAGTCTTTCTTTGTACTGCTGACTTTCTTGGCCAGGTAACTCTTGTAAAAGAGATTTTTAAACTCAAGAGTCATATTTTTCTGGTTTAATAAAGGTTTAAAAAAATGTGGTAATGGAGAACCAACCTCAACAAGCAAGTAGTGAGAAAGAAATACTGCATCACAATCACAATCAAAATTGTGATTAATACAATTCTGTATTTCCCTCTCACTACTTGCTTGTTGAGGTCGGTTCTCCATTACCAGCTTTACTTCCAGCTCCTGCTCCATTTTAGTTCTTTCCTACTATTGATGAGACATAAAATGAGTTTAGGTTCAAAAATAGGTTAGAAAATGAAGGAAAACATGTAATTTTTAAATCCCATCACTTTGTGTCATTAGATGTTTCTTTTTTAAATCCAAATATTTAATAGCAATTTTACATTAAATTACAGTTTTGATTTATTTGTTGAATCACTAGAAGACAGTAAACTCCTGGCATCTATTGTCACCAGTATTGTACTGTTTTTACACTGTCACTGTACACTGTGAACAAAAAAGAAATCCCTAAAAAAAACCCAGAAAATCTTCTGGTAATTTTCTTTTTCTTTCTTTACAGACATTTCCATAAATGGTAAATGATAAATGATAAAATTCAATGTGTGGTCAAAAATACAGAAAAACATCCTTAAAAAATTAATACAGAAAGTTCATTCTATTCATTCATTTTAAAGCGGTACATTGTACTTTTTTAGTACCGTTTAGTATTGTAGCATTTCCAACTGTTTTGCACAATAAAAAGTTAGTCCACAGAACACATTTGTATTTAGCTAAGATATCTTGTAGCCAAATGATCTTCCAGTGGATATTTTGAAACACCCTACAGCATCTCCCACCTTGTTTATTTGCATCGTGGTGTTCCTTTTACTGTCTAATCAGAAACCTGCTAATACACAGTGTTGACATATGATACTCCTCGTGTTTCAAGCTTTTTCTAAACTCATGAAAGAGTGTTGCTGATCAACAGTATAGCTAGAATGATGCATCACATTTCAATGAGGTTGACATTCCCTAGTCTCAGTGGTAAAAACACAGTAGAAGTTTCCCCTGGCAAAACTCAAGAGCCAAATCAGGAGGTCATGATGTAATGCAGAATCAGATTTCTGCACCAGAATTTGAGACATGAGAAGCTTAAATGTCTTTTTACAGTTTTTGTTGAGGAACTTTCTCCTACATCAAAGGTCAGAGTCAGTGAAGGAGGCAAGAAAGGTGCATTTACTTCTGCAAGGTTACTGCGATATAATTAAAGTTCCTGACATCAGCTGGCAAATCACTCTGGGCTTTATGCTCGAGATTCTGGTCAAAAGAGCACACCGATCAGGTTTCAGTCAGTTGTCTATGCTCTAAAATTGGTGGGGCTGAATCTTTGCTCATTTAATAAACCCCTCCTCAACTTTTTCTTCCTGTGATTTAGTGCTTAAAAAATGGCCTAGTTTAGATCTCCCAGTGTGTCAGCCCATTATATACACCAATCAGGCCTAACATTATGACCACTGACAGGTCAAGTGAATAACACTGATTAACTCTTCATCATGGCACCTGTTAGTGGGTGGGATATATTAGGGAGCAAGTGAACATTTTGTCCTCAAAGTTGATGTGTTAGAAGCAGGAAAAATGGGTGTAAGGATTTGAGCGAGTTTGACAAGGGCCAAACTGCGATGGCTAGACAACTGGGTCAGAGCACCTCCAAAACTGCAGCTCTTGTGGGGTGTTCCCGGTCTGCAGTGGTCAGTATCTATCAAAAGTGGTCCAAGGAAGGAACAGTGGTGAACCGGCAACAGGGTCGTAGGCGGCCAAGGCTCACTGATGCACGTGGGGAACGAAGGCTGGCCCGTGTGGTCCAATCCAACAGACGAGCTACTGTAGCTCAAATTGCAGAAGAAGTTAATGCTGGTTCTGATAGAAAGGTGTCAGAATACACAGTGCATTGCAGTTTGTTGCATATGGTCAGCAAAAGGGGGACCAACACAATATTAGGCAGGTGGTCATAATGTTATGCCTGATCGGTGTAAACTGAAATGTCATTTTTTTAGTGAACCACAATGAAATCCCAATTACCTCCAGTATATTGTGATGGAGGTAGAAATTTCAACTTTTTGTTTTTTTGACTGCACGGTTACAGACTTTATCTTAGAAGTCGTATTCAAAGTTTAAACAAGTCATGCAGCTTTGGACTTTTGCTGATTGAATTTGTGTTTTCAAATCTTTTATGGCATCTACACAACAGCAATTTATGTTCTCGTGCATGATTATGTTTTTTCCTCTGAATTTTACTGCCAGAGTGGGATGACATCATCCACTCTAAATTTTGAACCTGAAAATTATACATTAAAAAAAAATGCTTTCAGATTGTTTCCTGATTTGTTACCCTCATCTTTCGCTCTACATCTCATCAAAATGTAGATGTGTTTGCTCCCTTTGTTCTTAAGAAACAACACCAGCTTGTTAGCAGTCTTCCTAGAAAGTTAAAACTCTTCAGGGATATCCTTAATTTTTTTTTCAATTTTTTAGTTTTGTCAAAATAACCTTTAGTGGTGTTAGAAAAACAAGTTGTATAGTTTGAGTTATTGTAAAATTTTAAGGCAGCCCTAGTTTTGCAGTGGTTAATCTAAGCTGTGCTGTTTACAGTTCCATACTCGTTGTGATATGAATACATTTATTTACCAACCAATTCAGCAGTAACATGATGTCTGATTGGCAAGCTGCTTGACGAGTCATATGTGAGGTCTGTCTTTTGTTTTCCTTTGAGTTCAGTAGACTCCATTGATTTTAGCGTGAATCTTCATCTATTCTCATGACTCCATACCCACCATATGTATTAATTCTCCCATCTTTGTGTTATCCGTTCACTGTGAAATTAACACTGGTGACATGGCTGTGGCTCTTTTCACTGTGGATACATTAGAACAAGCCCTTAGGTAAGTGCTGCATTATTTGGACCAGCTCCCATTCCTCTGACTCACTGGTTTTCCATATAGCTAAAGAAACTTGAAAATCATGACCTGACGTTTTGCTGTATTTAGCCAATGCTTCTCCAATATCCAGTTCCATTCTTTGGAAAATTACTGTTTTAGAATGACAGCTGAGGAAGAGGGGGAAACATCCAGATTACTGCAGACACGCCGTTCTTCCTGGGACAGGGCCCCACTCTGGTCTTTGTCCCTCAGGGACTGGTACTGTAGATACTGAGAGGGACAGAGTCACAAAACAGGCCCTTGCTCAGATGTCACCATCCCTGAAGAAAGAAAACCTTTTACAGTTACTAAGTCCAGCAATATCTCTGAGGTTCTTCCATCATTTGAATAATGTTAGATCAAACACACATGACTGGCAGCAGCAAGTTAAAACAAATGGAGGCATTTCTTGAAAGCTGAAGAAACTTTTTCATCTGCTGTTGTGGAACAATCTGAAAAGAGTAGCATGTAGAGTAGCTGATACACATCATGCAGCATACAGAAATTTGTTGGCAGTGGTCATTTTTATCCCTTCCAGCTCATATATTCATATATCAACCTCCTATTACACCTTATGTTGATTCAACTGTTTAAGATAATAAGATAAGAAGTACTATTATCTCATATTTGGGAAATTATTTTGTTACACAAGTCGAAGAAGAAGAAGAAGAACAACAACAACAACAAACCAAGCAGAATTTCAAAAGGCAATAAAAAACATAAAATGTTAAAATTAACAGATGACTCTGCCAGACAGACCTATTGTATTATTAAGAGTTATTGCGTAAGGGATGATAAAGTTCCTGTATCTGTCCTTGTGGCAGCAGAGCTGAATCAGTCTGTTAGAGAAAGTGCACTGCTGCCTGTCCAGAAAGTGGTGCAGAGGGTTGTCATCCATGATGGATAACAGTTTGTTCAGTGGCCTCCTCTCCACCACAGTTTCAAATATCTCCACTTTGCAGCCAATTACAGAGCTAGCCTTCCTAATCAGTTTTTTTGGTCTGTTGGTGTAACCAATGCTGCTCCCCCAGCAGACCACAGCAAAGTACACTGCACTCGCCACAACTGACTGATAGAAAGTCTCCAACATTTTTCTACATACACTGAAGTATCTTAGCTTCCTTAGGAAACAGAGCCTGCTCATCCCCTGTTTTGGTCTTCCAGTTCAGCCTGTTGTCAGCGTGGACACCAAGATACTTGTACTTCTCCACCACATCAACATCCTGTCACAGGATAGACATGGGCTGTATAGTCATCCTCTTCCTTCTGAAGTCCATCACCATCTCTCTGGTCTCATTCACATTCAGGACATGATTTCTCCCATACCACTCCACAAAATCATTCATTAGTACTATGTACTCATCCTCCTGCCCATCACTTATACATTTAACCACTGCAGAATCATGTGTATTTCTGTAGGTGGTATGACCGAGAGTTGTACTGAAAGTCTGAGGTGTACAAGGTGAAGTGCACATCACCAAATTAGACAGAGCACTTTCAGTCTCTCATGCTGCGACCTGTCTGTCAGATAGTCGGTAATCCATGACATCGTGGATGTTTTCACTTACATTTTCTGTAGCTTCCCTGTCAGTAACAGCAGCTGGATCATGTTAAATGCACTTGAAAAATGAAAGAAGGTGGTCCTCACCATGTAGCCGTTACTATCTTTATGGGAGTAAGGTCTCTGTAGCCTTTAGATGATTACATCCACTCCCAGATTTGGTCTATATGCAAACTGCAGAGGTTGGCAGATGTTTTCACCTGTAGTCTCAAGACTAGTCTCTCCAGCACCTTTATGACATGTGTTGTGAGGGTATCTGGTTGATAGTCGTTAAGCTCTAATGGCGTTGATTTATTTGATACAGAAACCAGACAGAATGTTTTCCACAACACTGGTATATTCTCCTGCTTCAGACTCAGGTTGTAAATGTGACTCAGGATCACAGACAGCTGACTAGCAGGTCCTCAGAACCTTGGGGCTGATGCCATCAAGGCCTGTAGCCTTGACATTGGTGTAGTTTCTCCAGCTTTCTCCAAACCTGGCCAGATGTCACAGTCAAGCAGAGGGTGTTTATCAGATGTGTTTACTGTTGGTAAATATTTTGGTAGAAAATCCTGAAGACTTCTTGGCATTAGGTGTAAAAAAGAAACATATTCCCAAGTCATAGCTTCAGTATAACTATTTTGGTGGTGGCCTTGAAGATCTTTATGCCACAGACTCCCTTTCAAGTGTTTTTTTTTTTTTTGGTACCAGAAGTACTTGGACTGAGCTATATGGGCTTTTTTTTGCCATTGTGCCAAGGTCTGCAGTAAATCTTAACCTAGATTTTATTTTTTTTTTACAAGGACCCCCTGGAGGCCCCCAGGCCCCAGTTTGTGAACAGCTGCTACTTATCTTGCTTTGGCTTAGGTTCTAGTGGTCTCTAAATGGCATTCATTTAAAAAGGGAATGAACATAATTTTTAGTCACAGATTTGTGTGGAGGACATTGAAAAGCAATTATTATTACATTTTTAAGCAGAAAGATTTATTATATATGTATTTTGGGGAATAAAGCTAATTTAAAATTTTGATTTTTTTTTTTAAAGAACAAGCAAAAGAAATAGCTCCTTGATTTGCCTATAAGCCTCATTTTCACTATGCAATTCTTTGCTGCTGGGGATGAAATCTCACAGTAAAATGAAGACTCAAACGGAATGTAGAAATAGGTCTTTTGTTGTCCCCTATAGCTATTAGTAGCATAGCAGTCAGCTGAATTTGCAGACTGTGAAACAACTGGAGTAATTTTGGAAGCCACCCAACAAGCTTTCAAATCTAAACTTTGAATGTATGAAAAGTACTTCAATACTGAATGGCTGAAACTATGTGATAAACATTTTTGTTGTAAATATGACTTTGACTGAAGAATTGAAATTTCGTATCAATGCCCTACCAATTATCTGAGAAAATAATTGTGATGATGGCATCAGGTCACCAGGGGTTATATGCTCTAGGGAACTAATGGTAAATGTGTAACAACTAGTTTTGGTGAGTTCTGAAGATGTCACAACAGGACTGGAAAACATTTAAGCATACTTAAAAACTCAAGTAATCAAGTCTGTTCTGAATGTAAAGATGAGGCTGGCAAAAAAAAGGGGGGGGGGGGGGAAAATTTTGG
>VUQI01031593.1:19500-40904 GCA_015106735.1 Paratilapia polleni
TATATCTCCTACACACACACACACACACACACACACACACACACACACACACACACACAGAAATTAGTACAGGGGAGTGGAGCTGGTTTCAGAGGCTGAGAACAAAAACAATGTTTATTTTTAACAAATGTTACTCACCAAGTGCCGCTCTCAAACTTCTCACTAACTCTCTCCGGGTTAGAAAACGTGTGGCCTGTAAAAGGGAAAGCAACAGAGTTAGGTTTTCAGAATTAGACAAGTGCCTTTTGAAATCACAATGATAACACATAGAGCAAACAAACTGAGACTCTTTGCAAAAAGCATGTTAACTGGAAAAAGTCTCAGATTTCTGGATTGAGAGTTTCCTTTTACAGAGCAATTCACATAAGGGCTGCAGCAAGCATCACTATATCTACTAATTGTTATCTCTATTATTTGTTAACACATCAGGGTTTCCAAAAATGTCACTGTGAGTCTGTCATCAGACTTTTCACATTTTTGTTTGAAAAGTTACAAAACAGTGATCATCAAAAGAGGTCTTAATTAATTTTCTGCTTCAGATTCAATTTCCTAAATTATCATCAGGGTTTCTCTTAAAGTAACATAATTTTAGAACTCACCTGTAATTACAATATGATTTACCTGACTTGTCAAGCTAACTACTTCCTAATGTGTTCCTTTTAATCTCATATATGGTACTTACAAAATGGCTCAGAAAACAGTGCCAGGACAACACTGGCCATAAGCTGGACCTGCTGTATGGCTACTTCTGCAGACAAAGGGGCTGATGGATCCAGTGTAGTGGAGGGATCCCACATGGTGGGCACATCCACAGGTATACTAAGAGCTGAGGAGGAGGTGGTTAAGGAAAGCAAACAAGAGACTGAAGTGTTTTTACTGAAAAATGAAAAAAAGTGAAAACAGAACAGCAGGAGACAAGGTGAGTGACACACTCACGTGTTACTTTTCCTGCACTAGTGGGTGTGTGTGGGGTTGGCCCTGTTGGCTAAACACACACTCTTTCACTGAGGGCTTAGTAAGGTGCTGCCATTCTTTCCTTATTTGCATTTCAAAACTTTTATCCCTACAGCCAACACCCTGAGGTCTATAAACTCTTAATGTGTGTGTTGTGGGTTTTTGAGGGTAATACATAGCACAAGATCAGAATGAACATCAAATAATTCAACCAAAAGTGTCTGAAAATCCATGACTTAGTCAGTGTAAACAGGTAACAGGATGTGAAATGTTAATGTAAACAGGTGATGTGTTAAAGGATACACTCTGCCATGATGTGGACATTCAAAGCTTTGAGGTCAGATGAAGGGAAGTGCTTCTTGAACTCCTTCCGAAGGTCAAAGAAAGAGTAGAAACAGTCTGGGACCGGGATATTCTAGAGAAGGAAGAAATTGAATAAAAGGTCGTGAGCAAGTGGCCCATCGACGGCTGCTGTTTTATTGCTCTCATACTCATGTTTGCACAAGCCAGCATAGTATGCACTGCCTACTTTTGTGGCTCTTGTAAGTGTTAACACACAGTTTGAAGACATGTGGGAGAAATTTCATCAGCTTCATTGTGTGGCTGTCTTTTATGTGCACGCGTTTGGTATGTGCATGGGCGTGTGTCATTACAGCGACTCTCTCCTGTAGATCAACTTTCAGCATTAACATTAAATTCAGCAGGGTGCACAGTGCTGACACACCACATCCCTTTGAGAACACCGAAGGCTCCTGCAGCAGCGAGTGAACATCCGCCCTGGCTGCTAGGCGTTTACCCACCCACCTTGCTCGCGGCCTTAGGGTGAATCACTTGACGGATGTGGAGCTGCCCATCTGTACACAAACACACTGACGTGCCTGCGCCCGCGCTGTTCACCTCATTCGTCAGTTGTAGATGAAACTGTAAAAAAGCAAAACACGTTAAACACTTAGAAATGAACTTTAATAATAAACTTTAATTTCCTTACACCAGGCACTTTAACCAGCACTGTAACAACAGCTACAAGTTAATAAAGGGATAATAACGTATTTCTGGCAACTATGGAGATATTACCGTGTTTAAAGCTTTATCAACGCTTGGTGCTTTGTACACACAGTCTGCTCCAGATCCATTCTCCTCTTCCACGCTCTCCTCCACCACATCCTCCTCCTCTTTTTCGTCTGTCAAGTCTGTGAGGTCAGGCTTTATGAGGAGCTCATTCACCTTGCCCAACTGGTTCAGAGAGAAAAAAAACAAGTCAGCCTTGAAACAGCAGCCTAGATGGAAACTCACACACTGCAGAACAATATAATAAAATGTGTGTGAAATATGTGTTTATTACAAAGATACTATCACAGTGATTAAATGAGCAGTTTAAATATCTTACACCAAAAGGAGAAGGTATTTGTTCTGTAATTAAAGAGAATAATGATTTTTGAACAGGTAGGAGAAATGAGGAGAAATCCTACAAAAACTCACTTTGCACACCATTTTCTATTAATAGAAGTCTTAAAAATTGTGTATTACTGTTTGTATTTCCGACTGGGGTTGAGTCCACCTGTCCACTCTTTAACAGCATATTTCCTGCTCTGGAATGACGACAATTAGGAAATAATAACAAGTAGTCTAGAAGTAAGTTTTTACCTTTTTGTTCTTTACATCCACGAGCTGCCAAACCAACTGCACGAGCTCCTTCTCGTCAGATCCCAGGAGCTCTCCGGCCGCACCAGATGTGGCGGTGAAAACCACCACCAGGTAGTCTACCTGCGCCGTCATCCCAATAAAACAGAGTCACAAACAAAACTAATCTAACACTAAACAAGACTAAAGGGAACTAAAGATACGCGGGATGTGAGACGTGCGCGGGAGGCCAGAGGTAGAAACACCTTTACTTTGACACCTGAGTGCAAAGGTGAGATCCGTAAATCCAAAGTTTCGTCGCGTGTGAGGTTTTATGTTAAGCCTCCCGCAGTCACCATCGCGAAGCAATGGCTGAACGCTCACCGCTTTTGTAGTGAATCTACCTGTGTGACCACGTGACCCTCTACCTGCCTCCTCCCTCTTTCAGGTGGTTCAAAGTTTAGTACGTGGCAGCTCACGCGGGACAGAAAAAGCAAAAAGTGGTAATTTTTTAAGTATATAATAATAATAATAATAACAATAATAATAATAATAATAATAATAATTTAAAATTATCTAAATTCTAAATATATTTCTACGTAACTGTAAAACGATAGAATAATTCGACTTCTTCTCTTCTTTATTTTTGAAATAAATATTTTGTGTTTAAATTTTTAAGGGAATTAAATAATAATAATAATAATAATAATAATACAGAAAGACTGGAGCCATTATGGAGCCTCGAGGGTAATTAAATCGAAATAATTGTGCTTTTATGATGTTTCATTTCAATGGAAATATATCACTGATACATTTCAAACTTACAATGATTAAACCAGCCCAGAAATCTTTTTCAACCATTGTTTCTCTCGTTCCTCCTTAGTAAATACGAATAAATACAAATTTGCCATGTATAAACAACACTTCTCATATTATAGAAACAATAACAACAAAACTACTACTATTACTAATACTACTACTACTAATAATAATATCGCTGATTTTCTTGGACTTGCTCCGGAAGTATTCATCTTCATCCGGAAGTGTACCCCTTGGCCCGGCCGACAGCAGTAAGGCAATGGCGGGGGATCCTTCAACGGAGCTGCTTTTTCTGGATACGTTTAAGCATCAGAGCGCAGAGGTAACATTTCTGACACTTAAACACACTCTTATATATTTACTCCAGAGCTGTCTGCATTAAAAAACTCATATCGAATCCATGAAGGAGTTTTAAAGAGGGATGTACAACTTCCAAGCTAACGGTGTTAACTTGGCTAACATTAGCAGTTGTGTGATGTCATTATTAGCATTGCAGTTTTTTAAAACCAGCTTTCACTACATACTTGCCTAATTGTACCAAACACACCTGTTGACTGTGAATTTAAACCTCATAAACTAAAAGCTCACACAGCTGCTCTCTTTTGCGTCCTTGTACAGTTTGCTTGATGGTTAGCCAGGTGGCTAATGCTAACTTTAAAGTATAAGTGGTCGTGTTTACCTCGAAGAGGGCGTTAAAAAGTGACTACTGTGGCCAGGGGGGTTTAAAAATAATGTATTTCACCAATGTTTGTATCGATGATCATGTCTGCTTTATTTCAGTTAACCAATGTGGACGTGGTGCGGTTTCCCTGCGGGGTGCTGATCACAGAGGTGCGGGTCATTCCTCCGGGGATCAAAGCACACAGTAACTTACCTGACAGCAGAGCGTTTGGGTAAGATCCGCCATGCACTCACAAACACACAGTTACTGGCCACACCCAGCTAAAACAAATGCATTCTAATCTAACCGCGATGCCAGCATGGACATTATACCGTTGACTTAACTCAAGTTAAGAGTCTGCGCCTTTAAAAAGCAGAAACCATACGTGATTTCAGTGTGCCTACCATCCTCTTCAAGGTAGTCTCCTAGTACAGCAATACACCATTCCCCGTGCTCCTACTAGATTTGGATCGTGCCTTGAGGTTTGCATAAGACATTTGACCATTTCACCACGGACCTCAGAGTTGTGCAGAGAGCAAACCTTAACTTGCATCAAACTGACTGAGCATTAATTGCTGAACCCAAATTGCCTCTGATGCATCCATTGGTGTGTGAGTGCTTGAAAGTAAAATAGCACTTAAAGCACTTTGAGTGGCGAGTTAGGGTTGAAGAGTGCCATATAAAAACCAGTCTATTTTCAGTGGAAGAGCCGACACGGCCGATAGTCGTGCTTGTCATTTTATTTAACTAAACAGTGTTGTGCACAGCACATTTAACCTTTAGAGTCATACTGTTAATGTAAGCGTCTGAAGGAGAACATTCGACAAACAGGACCTGAACTGTAGTATGTGCTCACGATGCAATGAAAAGGCAGAAGTTCTTTGACCAAACCAACACAGTCTTCACTCACTGTCTGCCATCCTCAACACATTTGGTTCCTTGCAAGTTCACCCTCATCTCTAAATGGAAATTTACGATGATCGGAGATCCAGCACGCATCGCAGGTGAGCACCTGCAAGTGGTCATAAAAGGAATTCTGGTGGCGCAGTCCAAAAGTAGCAGCCGTGGGCATTGCTGCACAAAGCAGCTACACTGAAGGAGATAGCAGCTCAATTTGAATCAGGTATGGTTTTTGCTGCCTTTTGTAGATGCATTCTCTGAACTTTTTGTTTGTACCTCATATTATGTCATACTGAGAGGTTTACAGGGCTGTGGTTTTCCCTGGACTCACATTACCCAAAATAAAAATGTGCTCCCAAGAAGTCTGGCATGCATATTTTAATTTTGTTATAACAATGTCACTGGTCCTGATACCAGGTGTCATAATTATAGTGGAAAAGTAAAAGTTGAATTGGTTCGTCTTGAATTGCAGGGCGTCTTGAGCGGTATTGCTAACGATATATTGCCAGTGGAGAAGTTTTTTTTAAATTTTTTTGCCAAGGACACCAGAGATAAATGTGTGTGTCTGGAGGAAATGGAGCGGGTTGTGTGACTAAAGAAGTGAGTGCGTTTGTCACCTGAGCTCCATTGTTGAGCAGGTCCTGATTCCCCCTGAGCCTGTTGTTGAGTGATGTAATTTAGCTGAATGAATAGATTCAAGAATGCACAGTCCTCTGGTACTGATATACATATGGTAATATTGATATTATGATGAAGTGCATTTATTTTCTGGAAATCCATGAAACTAATGATGTATAAGTAATGTCTGGCCCAAAGTTCTGCTGTTCCAAACTACTTTTATTATACCTATAGTGTTCAGTTTTATGTTCAGTTGTAAGTGTTTTTTATCAGTTTCATGTTTTTTATTAGGACCATTGGTGGCAGTGGTGGTAGCTTTTCTACTATTCTGCCATCCCTCATAAGGTGCAATATCATTGTTAACCTTGACATTAGTTACAAAAACTTTTTATGTCAGCTGACTATTTATCTATGTCAACAAAAAACGATTACAAACTTCTTATGGGTAGACTTTAGGCAGATGTTTATATTAACTAGCATTAAATTGTATTTGTGTACCTAAAAATGTGGTACATTGAGCGTTTAAGATTACATCTCGCACACACACACACACCCCACTGTTGATGCGTCACTCATGCTTGTAAGGTCCTCTGGATACATGACCACTAACTCCTGATTGTCTTATTGTTTCTGTTTCCAGAGAGACTTCTCCTCATGCCTTCCAGTTGGAGCTGTTCTTCAATAATGTCACCAAACCCAACAGCCCCACCTTCCACAGACTGGGCAGGTGAGAATTATTTTCACTCTCCACAATTTTGTTTTGTTTCTTTAAACTGCTTTTCAATCTCTATCCCTGTATTTCCTGGTTAAATCTCAAAAGTATGTCTCACCAGTAGAACCAGTCACAGTAGCATCAGTGACCTGTTTTCTTAGGCCTCCCGTGCACCCACCCATATTCAGGTCTCTTTGTTCTTATGCAGGCTAACTGGTCTCTCCTGAAACCTAACCCTACCCATGCTGTAGCTGAAAAAATGTCGAGGTCTCAGTGAAATAGACGAGTAGTGGAATGTTTGCGTCAAGCATTTTTAATTCTAACCTCATAAAAACAGAAGTGTGCTTTAAAATGTCTTACAAATGGTTTAATAGATGTGAGTGTAATTTTTATGGACAACATCTCTTAGATAAGGAATCAATCATAAATGAAGCTTAAGACCAACCTATTTGACTTGTGTAGAACCCTTAAAAATATTTGTACTTGGAATGACTTTCATATGTCAATATGTTGTGACCAATTCAACCAGATATTTATTATTTTATTTGACTTGCAGTTTTATTTGATTTGTAGTTGTCTGAAGAGGCAGAGTTGTTGTTAATTCAAAAGAAATCAAGTCATGTGACCCTGGCACATTAGCAACCAGCTACTTAGACTATCTTTTAACATGGGGGCTCACACCCGTTATTAGAAGTGGTGAGCTGATAGGAAATAAGAGCAGAATGAGATATAGTGTGTGTTTTAGACATAGCTACACAGCAATTATGTACTAGTTTAAACTCACGTGCTATTCTAAACATAAATATTTATGAAGAACAAACATACTCAAGTTCAGGGATAGTTTGTCACTGGTGTTTATATTAGCACTCTTGTTTTAATCTGCTCTGTCTTGCTTTCTGCCCTCAGTTTGGAATATGATGAGAACAAGTCCATTGTGTTCAGACCCAGTGGAAAGGTAAATGGTCATTCACAGACAAGTGGATTTTGTATTCTGTTTTTTTTTCCCCTGTGATTTGTGAATATCTAAATGGATTTGTTCACGCAGGTGAACACAGATGGCTTAGTGCTGCGTGGCTGGTACACGAGTCTGACTGTGGCAGTGTATGGGACAGCGGAGCGGCCACATGGACATGACCAAGACTCACCTCCACCCCCTCCACCACCACCCCCACAACAACCCAGTGGGCTCAAGAGGATCCCTAAAGGTACAGTGCATGAAATGCCACCACTAGATGTTAGTAGATTGAAGATTTCAGTCAACCGAATTGTGTTTTCTTACCCCTCCCAATTCAAGTGTGTATTCCTAGCTACAGTGGCCGCTGTAGGACATACACATTTTAGTCAGCCAAGAGAGATCAAAAACATAAAATTTAGACTGTACCCCATAACGGCCACGGCCGTCCAGCGTGTTTCTACTGCTGTTTGTCCATAAAAACATTTTTGAACACAACATATTTTAACATATTTGAATAATATCAAAACTTAGCAATAAATCAGGAATAAAAAAAATGGATATGTGTCAATTAAATATTTTGTAGTATTTTACCCGAGTCGCCACAAAAACTCTGGCCACCTTTCATTTGTAGTGAGTGTAGGCTGTAAATCCGCTGTTTACCTCAGCTGTCAATATGCAGAAGCGTCCACGTCTGTTTACTCTGAAGGAGGCTGTAAAACTTTGTGAAAGGACTCTGATACAGGTCGATGAGTCAGTGAAGCTCACTTCTGACCGATGACAGCGATACTGAGGTGAGCTGTTGAGGATATCCTGAACTTTTCTGTCAGTAAGTGCTGCTGATTTTGGTGGTGTTAGCCAGTGTTAGTGAGACTTTCTTTGAAGTGGATCTAACATTGTTGGACACTTAGCGAATAAACTCTTATACGATGTGAGAATATAATGAAACTGTTTGTCAGAGTGAAAGTGTGATTTTTAGGACACTCGAGCCTAACATTAGGTGGCATAATGTTAGCTTATAACCAGCTGTTGTTGTTGTTGTTAGCCGGCTCATTGTCAGCTGTCCAGAGACGGGAGGGTCACATGTCTAATCTGCTGACAATAAGTAATCGGGAATAAATAAGCATGTTTATGCACGTTTTCGTGTGTTAGAGCCCTGACTTCAGTTTAGGAGATGAGGCTTGAGGTGAGGAAGAAGAGGAGGAGGTGGAAATGAGGGACGAGAGAGCAGTGTTGGAGGAATGTGGATCATTCAAATAGAATTCTGTTGGGGTATAGAGAGTTAGGTTGAATTACCTGTGGAGCAGAAAGCAGGCTAATTCGACATCACTTTTAAAATCCTTTTCTCTCTGCAGCTTCTTCCATCTGGGAAAGACTACTGTGCCAATATTTACTCTCCCGATGCCAGTCGCGTTGTCTCTTCCCTTCGCGTTTTCGCTTCTTTGGTGAAGGGGACCCCTTCTCAGATGATAAAACATAGGTATGATCCTTCATATCTTGAGTCTGAAGGTGCAGGCACGGATTAAAATTTGCCTCCACGGCACACGAACGCCTATAAGTTCTCTTCTCCTCCACCTTTTACTACTTATGTGTCCGGTCTTTGGCCACATACATAAAACGCGATTGGGCGGAACGGAGATGTCCATCTCGGCCATTGTATTCAAGATGGTGGAGCAACATGGCGGCTTCCACAAACCCGTCCCTGCTCCTATGCATTTTTAATGAATAAATTCTAAGTCCATGCGAATGCATCATTTTGTTGGAAGATGTAATTACACACTAATCAATGTATATTTATGAGTACAATATTCTTTTTTCTATTAAATAACCTCATTAATCTAAATGCTGCTCCCGGCTCAGTCACACTAGAGTAAAAATAGGACGGCAGCCTCGGTAGTTGTCTGGTGATTATGTTGAATTTTTCCACCTTTGGCGACTGAGTAGTTGTGGCAACCAACTGGTCTCCCAGAGGTTGAGCATGTAACATCCTCAACCTCTGGGTGACCACTTTCGATTGCAAGGCAATTGCACGTCACCTGGTAGGAGGCAACCTGTCTCCAAACAGTCGTGGTCTGACTTGGACTCACTGCAGTCACGCTCAGACAGATTGATGAAGGTTTGCATATAATTGCAGTTTAATTTATAAACACAGACAGATTGCCAATCATTTAGACTCAGTCTGCACTGTATCTTTTTGCAATAGGGGACTCGACTCAACTGGTTGCCAACTGGTTGTATTCTGGTTATATTTCTATATAAAAGCAAGTTCCTGCAGCAATGTCATCACTATTTGTGGAGAATTTCTGAATTTCTGTTTCAAATCTATGTGGTTCTGGCTGGACTCTGAATGTAAGTAGTTAATGTGAATTTCTGTTTAATGTGAATTTCTGTGTATGTAGACAGCAACAGATATGCAATTTTCACAGGTAATTGCCATATTATCACAAATAGATTGCATGTAATTGGCAACTTGAACCCATTCAATCACAAACTGATGGCAGGCTGACTCAGTTTTATTGCCATTTTTTTCGCCATCTTGATGCACCAAAGTTGCTTTGAAGGGGGCATCTGACGGCAAGTGGTTGCAAACCTGTTCCTCGTCTTCGAAGCAACCATTTCAGTGGCAACAAGATCACAAGTTGATTGCACATGGTCGCAATAAATTTGGTCGTGCTTTGGTGTCCAACCACGTGTTTTCCCTAGTGTGACTGTAGCATTCCTTAAAGTGAAACATCCTGTGCAGCTCGGTCTCATCGGTCACAGCAAATCAAAACACATTTTTTCATGATAGTCAGCACCACTTTGAATCACTTTATTTCAAATGGTAGTTTATTTCATGTCTTCAGCATGTATGTTGTACAGACTCTTTAGAGAGTAAACGTGACCCTGGCAACCAAGAAAACAGCTTTAAATATAGGCAACTGCTGTATTTTGACCTCAGCTGAGATCTTTTTCTAAATCTAACCAAGTACTTTCTAATGATAATTAGAAATATATTTGAAATACAAATGATCTGTAAAAATCTGTCCAGTGTAGGATTCGAACTGTGGTTTCTGGCATGAGCTACGAAGTGGGAAAATATTCATTTTGTATACAAAAAAACAAATCAGTTCATATGAGACCAGTCTAATGAAAAAACATGATCAGGGACACGAAAATAAGGGTGGAAAATTTGTGTACAGGAACACGAAAAAAACTGGAAAACTCAATCAATAGATTGAAAGTTGTGACTGTCTCACAAACTGCCATGAGACTGTTGTCCTGTGAACAGGACATCTCTTCTACTCCCAGATGTTCTTCATTGTATATATATTGCTGTCATTATTTGTGTTTTTAAGACTGGGAAAAAGATGACCAGTACAATGGCAGCCCACCAAGACCAGCACCCAGAGGACCACGCACTCCACCTGGACCTCCACCCCCAGATGATGACGATGAGGAGCAGGTTCAAATGACAGGTATGAACTGTAATATATCTAATTATTTCAGCCACTGTTCAAAAAAATGATGGGATGTTGCTTTAGCTGCTGAGACAGTAATAAATAACAATAATCAGTTTTTTTTTTTTATATAGCACTTATTTACGAAAGTTACAAAGTGCTTCACATAATAAAAATAAAGAATTTAAAACATCCAGTAAGAACAAAAGAATAATAGAAGTTATTTAAATAAAAATCAAAGCAACCTGAGATTATCAATGAAAAGCAAAAGCTTAAAGGGAAACAAAACTGGCACAATTAAACACAGTCTCATGTCAGACATGCTTGATTAAATTTGACATTTACAGAATTTCCTTCATTAATCACCTTTCAGTTTCTTTGTGTAAGTCTTTTTAAAGTTATGTTAATTTTTTTCCACCCCAAGATAAATTATCACAATTTTGTTTGCACATTGTAGCCAATTAACTACAGTTTTCTAAGCAAGGTTTTTGTTTTTATGCAATATTTCTGGTTTTCTTGGTTGCCCAGTTTTTGAGTTTATTTGGGTAAAATGGGAAACACAGAGAGTTGAACCCTCTTTGATGCAATGGAATTTATAACATGAGAATAATAAAATAAAAAATAAAGTTTTAGTTGAAATAATGTTCAGTGTGATGTGTTACATATCCAAAGCAAGTCTCTGAGTGCTATAGCAAATAAAGTAAAAAAAAAAACAGCGTCTCCTTTGCAAGTAGGGCTGAGGCTTCTGTGTGGTGGGAGAACTTGTGAGCGAGTGGGGCCAGGTGGGTTTAGAGTAGATTAGAGTGGGAGTGGAGACACAGCTGACAGTGACACAGCTGTACAGAAGAAACTGGTTACATAACGCAGAATCAGACCATCTCAGTAAGAATGCCATTGTGTCTTCTTGTGTTATTGTTGTGTTGTAAACAGGTTACACACTGTGCCCTCTGAAATCTGAGCCTGCATATTTCTGTGCCTTGTCTGTGTGTTGGCTGAACTTTGTGTTGTAAAATCTACAGTGGGCGTGGCCAAAGACGAGCCGACCGAGGGCCGTGACGACTACCTGGAGGCCGTGTCACCCGAAAGATCACTGCCTGCTGATGAAACATACTCAGATGCTGAACAAGAGGAAGAGGCTGATGAGGAGGAGGAAGAGGAGGAGCAGGAGGAAGAAGAAGACACACGGACTGAGGGGAGCGCGCCGGAGGAGGAGGAAGAAGAAGAGGAGGAAGAAGATGAGGGTGAGGACGAGGAAGAGGAGATGGAGGAAGGTAGGGGAGTTCTTATGCAAGAGTAGGATAGTCTGCAATCCCAAATGGACACTTCCCCGGAAACCCTTTGATAGTAGAAAGTCAACACTACACGTGGTCGCCAGATGTCTTGGGGTGGGGGGTGGGGGGGTCACGGGAACAAGGGTCCATTTGGGACTAAGAGTGAGAAAGTGTGTGCTCTGGCATGCCACATCCATCGCAAACTGCTGGATGCTGCAAACTCTCAGCTAGCCCACAAAGGGCTGCTCTGAAGGCTTATGATTAACCTTCATAAGCTGACATGTGGATGTCTTCCTGACGCATCCTCACAGCCATGGCTGAGTGTGTGCTGTAGTTGCATCATGCATGCAAAACTAACCCTGCATGTCTGGAATGATGCTGCCAGGTTTGTGAGTGTATGCAGCTGTATATGAGAAAGGGACTATAAAATTTCTGCTGGCCTCCTCATTCTTACTCAGTTTCATACACATTATTATGAATCAGATGATGTTTGATGCATTTTCATAATGAGTTTAATGAGTTTACTTCCTCACATTTGGCTCCTTTCCCTGTCCTACTAGATAATGATGGTTATGAACAGATTTCCAGCGATGAGGACGATCTGGATAATGGTAGCTTCAAGTTGCAAAACTTTGACATGGACTACACTCCTGAGGATCTTGCGTCTGTTCCACCGGTCCAGTATGACCCATACGAACGAGAACTTAGACCCCTGCTCTACTTCACCCCTCCATACAAGACCCGCTTTGATACCCAGTTTGAGAAGGCCACTGTGGAGGAGCCCAAGGAGGCTGGTGGAGCAGAAGGCCCAGCAGGTGGAGAGGAAGCTGAGGCTGTGGCTCAACTGAAAGAACTTCTAGCTAGCATTGGTGATGACAGAGATGCACGCTGGGTCACTGCTCTGGAAGAGGCTCCTGGACTTCTGGCCAAAGGGTTGGCTTATTTATTTAAAAGTGGAGAGGGAGAGATGGAGGACCCTGTTAGAGTTTTAGTCCAGTGGGCTCTCCAAGCTCTGAGTATGGAGATTGCTCTCATGCAGCCCATTGCCCTCAACCTCAGACAGCTAAAGGCTGGTGCTAAGCTAGCTTCATGCCTAGCAGAGTGTCCACAGGGCCTCACAATGCTGCTATGTGAAGGGGCCCTGAATGTGCTTCTGGAGCTGCTCCACACAGACCATGTCTCCTCCACACTGAAGCTGAGTATCCTGAGAGCTTTGGATGCTCTGATCAGCGCTCCTGCAGGTGTAGAGGCTTTCCTACATGCAGGAAATTCAGAGAAGAGTGGCTACCAGGTTAGCAACAAATACATAGTCTTCATCTACCTTTTTAAAATGCAGCACATGTAAATTAAAGTGATTGTGTTTGAAATAATCCACCTCACTAACCAGGACTGACCATCTGCACTTTATTCTTTATTTGCTTTACAGCGTCTTGTCCAGCTGTTCCTACATGAGGAAACAGTGAGGGTCATAACAGCTGGAAATGCCATATTACAGAAGAGCCACATGTATGAGGTACTAGTCGACCTACAGCATGCAGCAGCGGCATTGAGTGAACCACAGCAGGTAACAGCACACATTCATACACACTCTTTCAAACACGTTTCAGTGACTGAGAATGTTTTTATGGTAATCTTGACTGACCATCATCCTCAGGAGGAGATGGAAGATGCTGAGAGCCCTATGGAAGAGGAGCCTTCACTAAGCTCCTCCCCTGTGAGTGAGGCAGAGCTCGATAAGTTGGCAGGTGCTTTGGAAGAGCTACACCACCTGCTAGAAACAGCCCCTCACTGCATGGTGCAGCCCCCTGGGAAAGCCTTCCCCACTACTGCTAGAATTACAGGACCACCGGAGAGGGACAACCCCTACCCATCACTGTACAGGTACACATTCAGGCATGCATGACTTCAAGCACGGTGTAGAAATTCAGGCATAAATTTAAATATAGTTTTGACCCATTGATTGAATGTATATTTTTGCACTGGTCCTCTTTCAGGTATATGCATGCATGCCATTTCCTGGAGAGCACAACAGTGGTGTTGTCAGCAGCTGCTGCAGCCGGCCATCTAGGTGTCACCCAAGCTGTTAGAGAGCTCCTACGCTTCCTGTCGATCACCCAGTCAGGTCTGCTTTTCCTTCTCGCCCAGCCCACACCCACCAACCTGCTGCTGCGTCTCCTGGCATCGATGGCAGAATCTGAGGCAGAGGAGAGCATGTTTACTGGGGGAGAGGGAGGTCTCACAGGGCCAGGGTTTGGTGAAGAGGGCTTTGGCGTGTGGCTTATGCAGGCCCTGCATGCTCTGCAAGGCGTGTCAGAACTCATGAGCCATGTGACCATAGGAGGAGATGGTGGTGCAGGCCTAGAGGAAGGTGATCATGCAGATGTACTGGGCACGCTCCATGCGCTCTACCTGATGACCTTCACGCAGACTGGTCGCAGTGCCGTATCCCATGTTTTCAGTCTGGATAACAACCTGTCCTGTCTGGTCACACTGCTCCAGCACCACAGCAAGGATGGACAGGGGTACACTTTTTATTTCGTACGACTTGTTTCTTCTCTGCTTTGACTTTAGTGAAAGTTTAATTTTTTTTTGTCTCTCTTTCTCTTAGTGAGGCGAAGGCTCGCAAAGCAGTGACATATAACTATGCCTGTATGCTGGTCTTATTGCTGGTGCAGAGCTCTAATGAGCTGCGGATGATGGAACAATATGCTGCTCCGCTGCTCTCTTTAGCCAAGGCAGATGACACCAACGCCAAATTACAGGGTAACTACTACTACTAGGGTAAACTAGTATACAACCCCAATTCCAAAAAAGTTGGGACGCTGTATAAAATGTAAATAAAACCAGAATGCAATCATTTGCAAATCTCATAAACCCGTATTTTATTCACAATAGAACATAGAAAACACATCAGATTTTTAAACTAAGACTTTTTACAATTTCATGAAAAATATTAGCTCATTTTGAATTTGATGGCAGCAACTTGTCTCAAAAAAAGTTGGTGCCGGGGCAACAAAAGTCTGGAAAAGTGTTACTAAAAAGAAACATCATCTACAGTATATAATATGATCAAAAGATTCAGAGAATCTGGAGAAATCTCTGCACACGGGACAAGGCTGAAAATCAGTATTTGATGCCTGTGATTTTCAGGCCCTCTGGTGGCACTATATTAAAAACAGGCATGATTATGTCATGGAAATCACTGCATGGGCTCAGGAACACTTCCAGAAATCGTCTATGAACACAGTTCGCCGTGTCATCCACAAATGCAGGTTAAAGCTCTTTGATGCAAAGAAGAAGCCATATGTGAACATGATCCAGAAACGCTGTTGTCCTCTGGGCCAAAGCTCATTTAAAATGGACTGAAGCTGGAACTGAAAAACTGTTCTGAGGTCAGACGAAGTTAAATCTGAAATTCTTTTTGGAAAACATGGATGCTTTTCAGAAGTTTACAGACTGTTAAAAGAAGAGGGGATGCTACACAGTGGTAAACATGGCCCTGTCCCAACTTTTTTGAGATATGTTAAAATTGAAAATGACCTTATTTTTTTCTTAAAATGATACATTTTCTCTGTTTAAACATTTGATATGTTTTCTATGTTCTATTGTGAATAAAATACGGGTTTATGAGATTTGCATGTCATTGCATCCAGTTTTTATTTACATTTTTACCAGCATCCCAAATTCTTTGGAATTGGGGTTGCATCATACTATATAAGTAAGTTTTAAATGTTTGAATGTCTGTGTGTATGTGTTTATGGTTTTCAGAGCTCAGTAAATGGCTGGAGCCACTGGAGAAGCTTCGCTTTGAGATTGGTAGCATTCCCACCCTCATCGACTATATCAAGCAGGTACGGGTCTCTCAGTCAATATACGCTCTGCTAAAGTAATGAAATATTTTTAGCTTGGTGAGCTTTCATATGTCCTGCAGTTAGTCCTGCTAAATCTTTTTAGGTGGCGGTTTTCGGGCAGCTACCAAAGAATTTGTCTGTGGTAGCTCAGAGGTTAGTCCTGGGCCAGGGCAAGGGCTTTCTGTGTAGAGTTAGCATGTTATTCCGGTGCCTCAGCTGGTTTTCTCAAGGAACACAGATTTCACTAATTGTCAATAATATGAGAGGTTAATTGTCCTTCAAAGTGCCTTTGACCAAGGCTCCAGCTGACCACTGATACTAATCCTTAAGATGAGTTAAATGCAAAGAATGAATTTCCCTGTTGCGATCGTGGAGTAACTCGAACTTAAAATCAAATTCAGGTAGTCTGTTAACTCTTTCAGTGAGAGGAATCAATGCTCATCCTACCCTTACCTTTTAATTAAGTTGACATTTATTGAACTGTTTCAGTATTATTGTCATTGGAAAACAGTACAGTGTTTTCACTGCTTACAAACATCTACGCCAGCTGGTAAGGTGACTCATGCCTGTGAAACCCACAGAAGAATGCAAACTTTATTTAAAAATAAAAAATTTAACACACGTGATACAGTCGCTTTCTTGGAATACTTCACTAACAAGTCTGAACTGCTCTGTGACATAATTTTCTCAAGGCTGTATGCAAATAAGTGTGCTCTGTCACTCTGAACATGGTTTTCTTTTGACTTCAGAATGTGGAAAATGTTTTAACTGCTGAGGGAACTGGGCTGGTTACTGCTCTGAGGGTCCTCTGTCATATTGCATGCCCGCCTCCTGCTGTAGAAGGTAAGGACCCCAAATGTGACTTTGTTTGTGTTTATTTATTTATTTGTTTTTGGAATAATCTTCACATTGTCTTCTCTTTAAGATATTAGATTACATGTTTGGTGTTGTTAGTGGACGCATTCTTCAGCAGGTCTTCATCTTCTCCGCAGGTCAGCAGAGGGATCTGAAGTGGAGCCTTGCAGGAGTCCAGCTGTTCTCTGGGGAGGGTCTGGATACCTGTGTGCGTGTCCTGCAGAAGCTGTGCAGTGTGTTACTGCAGCCATGGCGTGTGCACGGGCACATGGGTCCGACGCCACAGCGCTGCATGATCCTCAGTATATGTATCAGCACGCTCAGATTGCTGCGCACCATGCTCACAGAGCTGCTGCGTGGCGGAGCTTTCCAATTCAGGGACACTCGCGTGGCCAACGTGTTGGTGACACTTCACATGATAGTGTGCTCCATTCCTGCTTCTGGGCGCCTAGACGGGGAGGAGACCAGAGTGCAAGTACTCATTGTTGATGTCCTCCTCACCTTTACACAGGGTGTCAATGAAGAGGTATGTGGCATTAGACCAGAAATTTGATACTGAATGTGGCTTCAGTAGTCATTTTTATGAGATAATGTGTGTGTGTTTGCTGCAGGTGACTCATACTGAAGAGACTCTGGCCAGTAACACATGGTCTCTGATGCTAAAGGAGGTTTTGGGCTCACTGCTAAAAGCTCCTGAAGGTCTGTTCTCTGGTCTGACACTGCTGTCTGAGCTCCTGCCTCTTCCACTGCCAATGCATAGCACTCAGGTAACTCACCCTGTTCTGTACTTTCTTTGACCCCTCTGATGATTCTTGGCTTGGCGTACGCATTAATATTAGGTCTTTGGTTCCTCAGGTGATATCAGTCCAAGATGTGGCTGTAGCCTTAAACACAAGGAAGCTGTGGAGCATGCACATACGTGCACAGTGGAAAGTGTTTTCTGAGGCATTCAGGTGTGTGTGCACAACCAGCTGCCCTCCTCTCTTGGCCATACTGAGGAGAGTGTGTGTTCAGCTGGCAGACCTGTCTTCATCCACGGCAACACTCATCATGAAGACCCTGCTGGAGCTTCTGTTGGAGGAGCTGCAGCCGTGAGTGAATTACAAACACAGTCACACACCAACATAGATTCTGTGTTTTTATTGTAAGTTTTATTTCAAATGTATGTAATCTACTACCTGCAGGGCCGAGGGGAAAATTGTCTGCTGGGGCCAAGTGTTGCGTCTCCTTTCTTTGATGGATGCTCTGGTCTCTCAGAGAGCCTGTAAGAGTGCAACACTGCACCTGCTGTCAGGGTCAGTTTCTGGAGATGAACAGCTGGCCGACCTGTTCCCGTTGCTGTTGTCTCTGTTGGTTCCTCCAGTGGATCACTCCATACAACAGCAGCAATGCAGTGTACTAGTGGGGACAATATTACAGTCACTGTGTGACCAGGTAAAGGTGGCAATACACAAAAGTCCTTAAAGGAGAAGTATAAAAAGAAAAATATTTAACTTTTGTCTTCATTAGGACATTTCGCTTGTGGTGTCTCCACCTGGTGAAAGCTGTGTGTCAGAGGCAGAGCAGCTGGCCAATGCGCTTCCAGGGCGAGAGATGATGTCATCAGTGTGCAGTTCCCTGTTGGAGGTTTTGGGAAACGCAGAGAGCAGCGTGCCCCTCCTTCTCACCTGCATCAGGACTTTGACATTCCTCACAGAGCATGACTATGGACTCTACCACCTCAAAGTGTAAATGAAAATGTTCTCTTCTTGTTTATTTGGTGTACTGCTTCCCCACCATTTCCACCATCTCATCTTTCTACAGCAGGCTGTACCTTTCTCTTAGTTAAAGGAGACCTTGATTCCGTCTGTTTCAGTTCTCTGAAGAAACATGGTGCTGGGCTGTGCTCGCTGTTGAAGAGGTTGGTGTTGTCCTTCAACAAGGACTCAGCAGATCTGCTTTCAGCTCTGCTCGACTTTCTCAGGCAGATCCTCAACACAGAAACAATGGTGAGTACAGCTGAGATTTTCATTAAAATTCATGATCAGGATAAACCGCTTGAAGCGTGTCATCACATTTTCAAGGGCATCCCAAAAACAAAAAAAACTTAAAATGGAGAACAAAACAATACAGAACACAAATCACAACATAATGAATAAAAGGCTCAGTATTAAGAGCGTAACAGTCGCTGATAGGTTTTTCAAAGACACATGCAGCCTGTTTGAGAATAAAGTTTTTTTAAAAACAGCAAATTGAATGTGGAATGAATATGTAGGGATAAATTATTAGTCTGGAGGAGTCCTAAACATAAAAGCAAGAAAGAAACTTCTTTAGAGACAGAGGGAATCATAAAGAGGTGCTGATCAGAGCTTGTTAATGTGTAAGGAACATAATTATTTTAAGTAATGTGGGTAGTTAAAATCAATTCATTTTATCTGTCTGCCTGGTAGTTTTGTTAAAAGTAGTTTGACAAAAGACTCTTGCCTACAAAAGAGATTACAGTAAAGACTTCATTGGGGAAGTGCTGCTTTGAGAGCATTTATCCTTGTCCTTATGGCTTCTTGTCCTTAAAAAGCTCCAGCAATAATAAATCACCTCTTAGAAATGACCAGCTCTACATAAACGAAAAGCTTTGTCATTGTGTATTCTTCTTGTCTTGCTTGTCTTTCTAATAATTACTCCTTTGTTATAGCTTTTTCCAGCTTGTCCCTGATTGTAGCTACTCTTCATTCTGAATCTGTCCTTGTTTTAATCCAGTGTGGTGAGGAAGGCCAGGGGTCCAGTGAGGAACCTGCTTTTGTTCCTCCACGATTGCTGTCAGGCTCTGAAATGAAGGCTCTGCTCCAGTGGGAGGAATCTGAGTCACATCCACTACCTGCTTTAGAAAAACAGATAACGGTATAAATGATGCACACCTGTATGCTGTGTTTTCTTCAAAATAAGGGTCAGTGCTGCCTTGACATTAAACTTAAAATGCTTTTGTGTGTGTGTGTGTGTGTGTCTGTAGAAACTATGTAAAGAAGATGATTCACTGGAGACTATGCTGGAGAATGTGATTGTTCTGAGGCAGACGTTGCAGGCGGCCACAGACACGCCTCCTGCAGCTGATACCGAGCCCACTCTGCCCACACCAGAAACACTCGGGGCCCAGTTTAATCACAGGTTCGTCCTCCGGGTGACATTGATACTGATTTATTCCTTTTGGTTGTGAGGTTTATACAGTTGGAGCGAGGAACGATATCAGTTTGCAGTGACAGAATGGTTGAATCAGACATTCATAACAACAACCACTTACACATGAGCCACATGAAAAATTAATAGGCACGGTTAACTGATCATTGCTTTGGGTATTTTTATTTGTAGGACGGTGTTCATTCTGTCAGAAGCTCTGGATGAGCAGCTGAAGGCTCTGTGGTTCTCTCCATTCCAAACTGATGACATTGAAACGGACCTTGATATGGTGAGTGTGTGTGTGTGTTTGTGTGTGTGAGCACATTTCCATGAATTTCAGGAGCTTTTGTTAGGGCTACACGGTTATGGCTAATCATTTTGCTGAATATTTTATTACAGCTCTTAAGCTTTTATTTTATTTATTGTTTTTATGTGGTGAGGGGAAACTGCCAAAAAGGTGTTTGGTGTATCCTCTGGACAGAGGAAAGAAGACAAGGAGACTTGGTAGTGGAATTAGGAAGTACAGGAAAGTATTTAAAGGAAGAGGTTAGCAAAGAAAATGTGGGATAGTCAGGGAGATCAAGAAAGTAGACAGGAGTACTGGGAGGCTAGACATACAGCAAAGAGAGAGGTGGCAAAGGAAAAGTAAAATGCCTTTAGTGAGTTTTATTTGAGGCTGGACACTAAAGAAGGAGAAAAGGACTTGTATCGGCTTATGTATAGGCAGACAGATTGAACTGGAAAGGATGTGCAGCAGGTTAGAGTTATGGATAGAGATGTAAATGTACTAACGAGTGAAGAGAGTATGATGAGAAGATGGAAGGAGTACTTTGAGGAGTTGATGAATGAAGAAAATGAGAGAGTAGAGGACAGATGGAGGGAAGTTAGTGAATGAGGAAGTGCAGAGGATTAGTAAGGAGGAACTGAGAGCAAGAGGGTGAAGAGCGGAAAGGCAGTTGGTCCAGATGACATACCTGTGGAGGTATGGAGTTGTCTAAGAGAGAGGGCAGTGGACTTTTTGACCAGATTGTTTAACACAATCTTGGAGAGTGAGAGGATGCCTGAGGAATGGAGAAGAAGTGTACTGATACTGATTTTCAAGAGCTGTAGTAACTACAGAGAGATAAAGCTGATGAGCTGTACCATGAAGCTATGGGAAAGAGTTGTTGAAGCTAGGTTAAGAAGAAAGGTGACGATCACTGAGCAGCAGTATGGTTTCATGCCGAGAAAGAACACGACAGATGTGATGTTTGATTTGAGAGTGTTGATGGAGAAGTATAGAGAAGGTCAGAAGGAGTTGCACTGAGTCTTTGTGGATCTACAGAAAACATATGATAGGGTGCCAAGAGAGGAACTGTGGTACTGTATGAGGGAGTCAGTTGTGGCAGAGAAGTATGTGAGAATGGTGCAGGACATGTATGAGGACAGTGAGACAGTGGTGAGGTGTGTGGTAGGAGTGACAGATGGGTTCAAGGTGGGGGTGGGATTACATCAGGGATCAGCTCTGAGCCCCTTCTTGTTTGCAGTGGTGATGGACAGGTTGACAGATGAGGTCAGACAGGAGTCTATGATGTTCACAAACAACACTGTGATCTGTAGTG
>VUQI01031595.1:12606-26447 GCA_015106735.1 Paratilapia polleni
GTTTTTAGTCTAGTGACTAAAGGTGACTTTGAATCCTAATATGATATAAATGCAATAGAAGATCTACAAACGAGGGTTTTGTGATTTTGTTCAGATTTTCCAGCCAGCCAACATCAGCCAAAGAACCAGCGATTGCAGATGTATTCATGGATGATTTTTTTTTTTTTGGGATTATTTTTCTTTTAAACTGGACAAAACCGGCAGCCATGGGACCTAAATGAAGATGAAGAGCACCTTGCAGCCTTTGAATGATCAAACAGGTGACGAGTACCTACGCTATTAAGTAATCTGAATGCGTGGTGGTGGTGGTGTAAAAACTACCAATATGTAGCTAGCTTACCTAGCATGGGCTATGGGACAAAGTCTTTGGATGCCAGAATGGAGACTTCAACACTGGAAGTCACTTTGTCTTCAAAGTATTTAATGTCACTTGCACATAAAATAACTTAAGGACTTTGTGCTGAAATTAGACAAGCTAGCCTATGTAAGATAGCTTGATTTAGAACTTGTTTGCTGCACAGGAAATACAACAAAGAAGTAAGTACTTCTCAAAGTCATTGTAGTGACAAAGCTTTAATTTTATGTCTTTGTGCTATATTTTCCTCAAAGGAAAATGTAGCCACTCTAAATTCTCTTGGTATGGACAAATGAGCACTTGGATGTGTAATCAAAACTGAGAGAGTTACAATTAGTGAGACTGAGTGAGCATGCTGGAATAGGACAGGCAAAGTGGGCTGACAAGAAAAAGGGAGAGAATGAAATAGAGGAATGTGCCAGATACAGTGCTGCAGGGATGAACAGCCTTAACTCAACTCATCCATCTTTCCCCTTCCATTCAAACAGTCATCACTCAGATTTAATCAACTTGTCATAATCGCAAGTTTAAGTTTCGGTTAGACCATTTTTACTGTTGTCATTAACATTTTTAAAACCGTTTACTCGAGATTAGCGATTTGCTCTGGCAGTCATTCCATTACTGAAACCTTTCGGTTTTTAGGGGTATATTTTGTGTGTCATAGATTCTGTCCCGCTCATACTTTCTCTTCAATATGGGGAAAGTCAAAAACAAAGCTTGAGTTCAATGACATTCTCAGTGTAGTTCACATTGTACACATGCAGCATAAACAAGTACAAGCATTAGTCCCCAGTGCTCTCTCTTCTTTGCACAGCTCCCTCACACCTCATTAAATGTATTTAAGTAGCTTTTCTAAGTGCATTTTTTTGAAGCTTAATGGCACAGCTCCTGCATTCTGTACTGGAAGAGCTTAGTGTTTTTGTCCCTTCTACCCAAGGTTACAAAACTACCAAAGCAGACTGATCAGAACAAAGCTGAACCTACTGTATTCTTTGCTTACTTTTTACATTTGCTTCAGCAGTTTTGTAAGAAAAAGTTAAAGTGTTGATTTTGTTTGACCACAAAATCTATTTGTGTCTGGCAAAATAACACTTGCTGTACCATTGTCACACTTGCTGTCAGCAGTCTTTTTTCCTTCTACGCACCACTGTCATCTTTACGCCTCATTGCAAGACATACACATATAAGCTGCTGGAGTCACAATTCAGTTCAAGCTTGACGGAAAGCTTAACAGCTAAAGATCAGAAAACACTTAACTGTCCAGAGCAGTCCTGAGAGCCAAAACCACTTCTGGTATTCTCTCTAACAGACTTGCTGGCCATAAATGGTAACATGTTTGTGTCAGTGAAGAAAGACTGTGTCAAAGAACTGGATTTGTTGTCATATTCCTGTGTAAGTCAAATGTCACCTGAGGGTTTTACATTTCCACCACAGGAGAAGTTTCTTTTAAAAACAGGTTTTCAGATGAAGAGTTCAGTTTGGAATCTGCCATTTTCTCAAAGTGGAGAAGCGTACGTGCCCACGCATTTACATGAAAACAGAGGTCATGTGCAGAAAGAATGCACAACAGCGCAGCCACAAAGTAATCAGTTTAAATTGATTGTGTGGTACAATTTTACTTTTGATTGGTTCATGTAAAGATTTAAACCACCCCTCTGCAACTGAATCTGTTGATTCTGATTGAGATGTTTATACTGACCTTTTTTTTTCTGCTTAGGCTTTTAAACTGACTGAAATATTGAGAATAATAGGCTCTATGTAAATTGAGCCACAGTGACTGCATCATTTTCCTTTTTTAGTATAACTCTAACATAAATGAATACAATGTATTTGTGAATATCAGTTGATAGATCTAGCCTTTTATTTTTTACTCCCATAAAAGTGGTCCACATCAGCCTTGGAAATCCAGTATTAGTCAGGCTCTAGTGTGAATGTGAATAGTTGTCTATGTGTCAGCATTGTGATAAGTTGGTGAACTGTCCAGCATGTACCCTGTCTCTTGCACAGTTTGTTGGTTTAAGGGTTTCTTTGTGTCTTATGGCATGAATGATGTATCACAGGAATCACACTACACTACATCATATTCTATTACACAGCCACAGCTGACTTACTTTTTACTTGGTTGTATCATTTTTAGAGCATAAATAATTATTAGATACACCAGTTAGTTGAACAACATTAGGTTTCAACTATTTTGATATTTGATGCAGTGTGGTGAATTTTAATTTTAATTTGTGTATATAAAGAGCAAATACAATACTGCAGAATGCTGCACAAAAAATGACCAGAGTGCTATCAACATCTCGACAATACAAAGGCATTAAAAATACATAAAATAATAATCCATAAAACTGTGCTGTCAGAGTTATTGTTGTGATGGATTATAATACAACGAACGGGCCTTGTAATTTTCTTGTTACTCAGTTTGTTCTGCTTACAACATGCAGTATGTGACAAAACTGGATAGTCACTGAATAGTGAGATGGTGTGACAGGGCGCAGTGTCATCAGACCAGAGTCATCATTGGGTGTTTGGCAGTAGCTGAATGCAGTCTTACATTCCCCCTGCTCTCAGCGGAGCACCTTTCCCCCCACATCCCAGCCTTTCACAATGTGTCCATGATTTAATTTGGGGCATATTTTAATGTAAAGTTTCAGCCCCACTCAATTCTCTAATGCACCATTTATTTTTGACTGAGCAATTACATCTCAGCTTGATTGAGCATTGGATGTTTGCTTTATTGATCTCCATTCACTTTTGGTACCTGGTGATTTTTCATCAAGGATGAATACAGTTTAATATTGACATACTGGCACCTGACTCTGCTGTACTTACTAACATCATTGGCATAGAGTGGCTTTGTTTGACCTTTGACAATGAGGCAAAGATAATGCAATAAGTTCTATTTTTCCTTACATTAGCATTTATTGTATGGCCTTTAGCTCACTTTTTTGGAGATGAGCATTGCAATCACGTAACTGCTCAAAAATGAAGTGGCCCCCATCATCTGACCCCTATTATATTTTACAGTGGCTCCACCACTAAATCAATGGCCATTCAATAGTTCTTTTCTTATCTTTAGTACCCCAGGGCATGGACTGTTTCCTCCTTTAATACAGAATAATTTTCCCAATTTTCACTGTGAATTTTGTTTGTGTAGGTGCCAGCATTTCTTTTTGAGAAGCCTCGCTGAGGAGACGGGCCTTGCTTACCTATGTTGTCCTACAGCTTTTGAACACCATTGTTGGCCTAGTCTACATTACAGCTAGCATTTGTTTTTCCTGATAGGCCTGTGACCTTAAAACTAAGGGCATTAGCATGGCTTTTGTGTATAATCAATCCCAAAGAGATGGAAGTAGCAGAAGCCAGTCAGCTACTATTCTTGGCTGTCTGTTTTGTAAACCTGTAAAGTAAAAGCCAGAGCCCTTGAATACTTTGACTCAAGGCTAATTTAGTTTGTAGAAAGTGTGCTTACCTGTGTTTTATAATTTGTTGGGGCAGCCCTTTGTGTAAATGTTTGCATTTTACTGGTGGTACATTGTTAACCACTAGTTACATTTGTTGGTACAGTTTTTCCAAGCGCACAGACAAAGGTAACTACGATCATTGCTTCTGAACAAGCAATGGGTATATTCTTGATTCAGTGCTCCTGGGGGGCAGATTGTTTTTTGATATAGGGGACAAAAAAAAAAAGTGGACATGCATCAATTCTTGGATCTAACTGTGCTGCCTTTCTCTCAGACTCTTCCTTCCTCCCCACTCTCTGTTTCCATCCGGTCCTGTTGGAGTGTCGCTTTGTGCTGATCGAGTAGGAGATGGTAAAGTTGACATCCATACTGAGGTGTGAACATGGCTGCTCATGCATAAGGGAGCATTACGTAAGCCTGTTGGCTCTCTTTCCTAGACTGGACTGTAGGAAACATGGGAAGGATTTGAGAGTTAACACTAAGAATCTGACCTTTATTTAGTTTTATTTGACCACTAATGAGAAGCAAATGGCTGCATAAACTCATTATGAATGCTGTGTTTTTTGTCCCCATATGCATAAATTAGGCTTTGTGTTTGAGGCTGTTCTTTGATCTAACCTCTTGTCTGAAACAGACTTTGGTAAGCTTGCTGTCCAGGTGGCAGTAATTCACATGTTCGCTGGCACTTGGCCAGGATCAGATGTTCATGGTAATTTGTCCCCTCAGCCCACATGTTACTGGCCTTTATATTATATAAAGCAGATCCCCTGCCAGCACAGCCTTAATAATTTACAGTCACAGTAATCGCGGAATAAATGATGTTCGAAGAGAGAACATAGCTATATTTAAGAAATGTGGTTAGAGTCCTCACTTGGATGATGAGGGGAAACAAAATGACAACAGCATGCACATTTTCTCACACTTTTTTTTTTTATTTTTTATTTTTTAATCAGTGTGATAAGTCTGATCTGATCTGCTTAGGCAATCACCATTTGAAACTATGCATTCATTCATGTTTTTTGTTTTAAAAATAAAATATCTTGTGAAGGTTCAAAATATTAGAAAAGTAATATCAGGAATTTATGGTTAATCCTAGAGATGAATTGCCTGTCTGTCTGGCAGACATTACTTTCTTTTTTGGTTGTCAATGGTGGTCATTTTCTGGGTATTTTTTGTAGGTTTTAATGTGTAAGCTAATTTGCTAATATACAAAAAACAGGGCAGTAAAGACATATATATTTGGACTATGCACCAAATGTAGTGATTTTAGTACTCATTACATACATACAATAAATTGAAAGTACACTGAAAGCCATTGTCAGCTATGTAGTTTATATGAATTCTGTGAAGAACTTAGTACTGTGAGATCAAAGTATCTGACAGCCAGGGCCAGTTTCTCCTCTGTCAATTATTCACAGTGTCCAGCCCTTTGTTGATTTTGACTGGCTGGTGAGAGGGTGCTATTTTCAAGTGAGAGTGCTGTGAGTGCAGCAGGAAAAAAAATCTCTCCACCAAGTTTCCAGTAATTGGTTAATTATTTAGTCAACTTGTTTTTATTTTATACTCATGCACTGGATGAGTTCCATTACAAAGAGTCTTACAACCTGCAATTTTTGTTTAAAAAAATAGCTTATTATATTTGAAGTAATACAGTATGTTGCCATCAAAGGATGGCACATTACAGGAATGCAGCTTGTTTGAGGGCAGATAAGTTTAATAGAAATGTTATTACTTCAGTCTCCCCATGAATAAGTATTTGTGGCACAGCTTGCGAAAACCAGGCTAAAGTAAAAAATAAACAAATAAAAATAATTTTTACTTTTTTATGTTTCCTAAAATTTCCAAATTCTAGATTAAAATGCATAAAACAGATTTCATTTATCTACTGTATCTTTGTTTATTTTCTATGTTTTTTTTAAACTTGAAGATGGCAAACTGTGTTTGTTTTTTAAATTATTGTAGTTTAGTAATGATGCAAATAGATAAATACTCACTTGTAGTAAATGATTAAACTTCTGATTAAAAACTGCAGTAGGTTTACAAGAAACCATCAATTGATGACAATCCACACAGCGATATTGCCGCAGGTTAAAGACGGAAATGTCTCCATCACCAAGGAGGCAAATTTCGCTGGCTGACTGGCCAGGTTGCACCCCCAGGGCATGTGTGGCTGCGCTGAGCAGGGGGAGGATTTAAAGGGGCAAAATAATGCATTGTTTATTTGCAGTTTATGCATCAGAAACTGTTAAAAAAAAAAAAACTAGATTATTTGGACATAGTTTTGAGAGATATTTGCAGACAGTTTGCATTTGGTTTGCGTCTTTGTCTCGCTTTTCATGTGCTGCAATGCATTTTTTATCTAGTTACAAGTAGAAATGGCTAAACATGAGATGGGGAAACAGTTGACAACTCTATCTTAATTTTGCCTTTTTAAAGATGGTTATTAAAGTAGTAACAAAAGCAGTTGGAGCTGTCCAAATTATTATGGATCTGAGTTTTTGAATTTGGAAGGTATCACAAATCCCAAACACCCTGACATTTACACACGCTCATTGTGTAGTTTCAGCTCTCACAAGCAGTTGGAAGCCAAACTTCTCAACATGGGGAGATAATGTTCAGATATACAAACCATGTAGATATAACCTAAATGATCAACAGTTTGTCTTTGGATATCTTAATAGGGATAATTATTTACAGTCAAAACAGTGAAGCTAGCCTATCCATTGTGAGATAATCCTTTAGGATAAGAAAGATAGGACTTGGAAGCAAGTATTGGTGTCGTAGTTCTGGCCAATCCAGTGTGCTGGCTTTGTTGTTATCATGATCTTCCAGCCCTTGTAGCTGTCCACAGTGCCTTGGGATTGTGTGTGAGATGTCAGGACAGAATTCAAGGGGAGTAGGCCAAGATTTTTAGGTCACATTTGGCCTTCTCGGGACACAAAAAAGAGACTGTGGAGTTCTGAGTTTGGATAGACAAATTTCCTATTCAGTAACAGTGAATCATCAGTCTTGGCACTGATGTTTACCTTATTTTAACAGAACAGGTATTGGCTAGATATTACTGATTTACAGTTCTATTTCTTTGCAAGTACTGTAAAACTGTAACAATACTTATATAACCTTGTGTAGAACAGTGTAGTTAAATATTTAACAAGCCTAAAACTAATGTTAATAATGTCTCCTTTTATAGTTAAAAAGAGATGTGTATTTGCAGTCTCATCTTTTTCACACACAGAAGATTAAACCCTTGTCCTACCTGACAATTTATTACTTTGATTTCTTATTTGAGTTTCCTTTTTTGGGTTGCTATTTACAACAGCTTTTGAGATTTATGTAAGGCGAGCACCAGTAAAGTTATGACAACAACCTGGCTTCTGTGCCTTGCTCTGAGGTACCTTACCTGCCTTATATGGAAGAGGAATTCCACGGCCACCTCATTTTGACAGGACTCAGGCATGCCTTTGGCTCTTCAGGTTCCTCAAATCTCTTCTCTTTCAAATATTAAATTAATGCGCACATACACATTACAGTGCATCTTGCATTATAACAGAGAAACTAAATCTAAGCCATCGACTGTATATGAAAGATTTGACATCCCCCAAGTGGGTGCACAGTTAACTGAAAGTCAGAATCATTAAATTAGTAAATTAATTCCATAATTTATTAGATTAGGCAAATTAGTTATGCCAAAATTGTTTTTCACACCAGGGTGCTGTAAAATTTGGCATTTTGAGGTGGGGTTCAATAGAAATCAGCAGAAAAATTATGTAACACTAGAGATGGTGGATGTCCCACTGCTACACCAAAGAGGTACTCAGCAGTCAAATTGGGAAACAAATGAGCCAATCATTTTGCTGTACACCATTGAAGTTCAGCTATGGTGGTAGGCAAATCTACTCTTTATTGTCCCAGTCGATTATAGTTATCATTGTAAAGATGTAGATGTGTTTGTTGTTTTTTTTTCTTTTGGTATTCATAAAGTGAATTTGCATAGCTTTTATTCAGTAGTCTTGTGGGATGAGTCCTTCTAGTAGCACACTTCGATCTACTCACTTTTGGAGCCAATCTCAACCCGCTGCTTTGGCTTTATTTTTAGAGCCCTTGGAGGTTGCTGCTTGGTCTGAGCACAGCATTTTTCCCCTGAATGCTCACATTTTTACGGTTTGTTTGTTTACTACTCATGAAAGAACACCTGAGACAGACAAAATTAAGTTGTCCTCACACCATTTTGGCTGTTTGACGAGTGCTTTTCAAGTCTTTTCTGCTCCACAATAGAAACTGTACTCTCCTAATTATATGGGTGGAATTTAGGTCTCATCAGACTGCACTTTTCTTTTTTTTTTTTTTTAATGGTCACAGCACATTCTGTGTGATTTGAGATTTGTGTGTGAAATAACAAGGCACCACTTTTAATTTTTATTGATTAATCTGCATCCTCAGTGCATCAGTTGATGGGTAAAATCTGAGCTTTTTTCAGAGTAATTTTTGTTTCTTGTATGGTGCACATTTTGGTTTCGTTCGAAGTACCTGAGTTAGTTCAATGTCTAAATGAAAAGAATCCAGAATTACTAACACATCCTCCCCTCCTGTTTTTTCTCTGTTTATCTTAACCCCCACCCCCTTCTTTAGCTTGGTGGTGATGAGAGAAGAGTAGACAGTAGAACTATCTATGTTGGTCATCAGCCATGTCCTGCCAGTGAGGTTTTCATCCCACCCAAGTTCTGCGATAACAGGATTGTGTCCTCCAAGGTAAGAATCACACTCCCATGCATGTGCCAGTGCTCCTGTCTGGCAGTGCACCAAGATGAATTTCATATCCCTTTGTTCCTAAGGTTCATAAGCTTGTCTATGTGTTATGTTTCAGCTGCCTACAGATAGTTTTATTTTCTTATTTAACACTCGCAAAATGAACTCTTGAACAGTCCTCATCATTCCAGTGTCTTCCTTTATTTTATTCCCCCTCCTACTGCCTCTCCTCATTCTTGTCTTGGCTCCCAACGGAAGGCGATTATTTGTCTGTCAGCGAAGCACAGACTGTGGCAAGGAAATACATGGCTGCTATTAACATACTGGAATGGTGGGAAATTCTGTTGTTTCCCCTGGGCTCTGACTGCAGCCCCCCCACCACCACCTAAGTCTTACTCTACCTGTTAGTCCTCTGTCAACAGCAAGCTTGGGCAGGTGCTGACTGGTTGGCTTGTGTATATGTAAGGTGAAAATGAACAGGGGAAGCAAGTGAGGCAATAGTAAAATGGTTCCGAGATTTATAATGGTGCAGAACGTCCCAGCCAGGAATGGTCAGTCTGTTGGTTTCTGCCAGTATGTCAGGGTAAACAATCTTTAATTACCCCAGCTGTAGTGTTTATTCTCCCCCAAGCCTCGGCTCTTCATCATCCTGTTGCTTCCCTGCAATGTCACCACCCACAGCCGACCCACCCTTTCTTTCTCATAACTTTCACTCTCTTTTTCTCTTCAGCAAAATGAGATGGGCCATTCTGCTGCTGCGGCATTTCAACACTATCCCCATGCAGACATTTCACTTCATAAACAGGCCTTTATCTTGTTTCTGTGCAAGGCTGTGCAGACGTGTGCTTGTATTTGTTTTTTTTTTACTTTGGTGCTTTGTTATTTAACACAAGGTTACCAGCAGGATATTGTTGAGACGTCTCCCAGGGATTTTAGTAGATAAGTGTCGCTTCAGTCCCGATGGCATCAGCATTCACGGCCACTTAAATAAAACACAGATAAACAGTCACCCACCTCATAAGTTCATTGGTTCTGCATTCAAGGGTAGCCAAATAAAGCAGATAAATCTCTAATCCAAATCAGTGGAATACCTGTGGTCCCCCAAGGACTGTCTCCCTAGTCAGTACAAAGAACAGAGACTCTAAGCTATTGAAGTTGCCTTCCCATTTTCCTTCCGCAGCTCAAACATAATACACAAATGGAAGAGTGTGAATATTGAATGCCTCTAATCTCTCTTCAGTTGCCAAGCCTTTCTTTAACCTCCCTGAGTTTGGTTGCGAAACATCATGGCAGAAATCAGAATCAGAGCGCAAAGAGCAACAAAGAGCAGGCCACAAACAGCAATTCATATTTGTGAGTTACATGTATGTTTCCTCTTTTCCCCCCACAGTATACAGTATGGAACTTTCTACCAAAGAACCTGTTTGAACAGTTTAGAAGAATTGCCAATTTCTACTTCCTTATCATCTTCCTGGTGCAGGTAAGGACACAGTTTGTCTGTACGCCAACCCAAACAATGATAAGTTTGTTTATCATTTTTAAATAATGACTTTGTTGGGTGCCTGTTGTTTATGCCACTGCGTTAATTTGTAGTCAGGTCTCGTGTATGAAGGTCTGGTTTCAGGCAGCACTTTGAAGTAGATGCAACCTTGTTTTTATTTGGTCCGAATGGGTCAGTGTGCCAGTGTCTACAATCTGTGTGATCTATATACTGGGTGTGTTGCCTGTATGAAAAGGGGTGTGAGAAAGTGTGTGCGTGTTGCTGTGGCAGATGTGAAACAGCAACAGGAAAAGTGTGTGTGCAATTATAGCAGGTGTGAAACTGCTCTACTGTATTTCCTTACTGGGCTCCAATTTGGATGTTGTTTTTAACTGAAAGTCATAAACCTTTATTTGAAGCAGAGTAATATTAAAGCTAGGCCTTTATTTCTGATTTCCTCTGTTTGATCAGCATTGTTGGTCATGTTTATATGCCTTGCTTCAATCTGCTCCCGTTTGCCCTTCTCAGGCTACTGCATTATGCAGAGTCCGTCGTTTAATCTTGTTTAAAACTCTTTCGAAGAAATGAAAAATTAAACATCACAGCAAATCGTCAGCACTTTAATTCAGCTAACACGTTAATCCAGATACTGAGAACAGAAACTGGTCTCTTACGTGGTTTTTAGAGTAAAACAGAGAAAGAAAACCAACATGTAGGAATAAAATCAGTTAATCCAAATGAAAATTCTTGTTTGGTGTCGTTTATTGGATTGGATGATTGAAGTCTGAAGAAACAAGACATGTTGGCAATTCAACAATTTATTCATTTAACAAACAGGGGCCTCAGTAGCATGTGGAAGAACCATACACAGCCACAACAGCCTGACACCTCCTCCTCATGCTGGTCACCAGCTTGGTCACACACTGCTGTGGGATCAGCCGTGTGGTTGTGTTGGTCACTCTGGTACGAACAACATGCTCAAGCTGATCCCACAAGTGTTCAACGGGGTTTAGGTCAGGACTGCAGGCAGGCCATTCCATCCTCTCCACTCCCAAATTCTGAAGGTAGTCTCTGATAAACTCTGCTCTGTGGGGGTGACCGTTGTCATCTTGGAGGATAGCTATCTCTCTGCATTGAGATTGCCTCCAATGATGACAAGCCTTGTTTTTCCAGTGAGGGAGATGCCGCCCCACACCATCACACTGCCTCCACCAAAAGCTGCCACCCTATTGGTGCAGCAATCAGCATAGCATTCTCTCCGTCTTCTCCACACTTTGACCCTACGATCCAAATTTCCTTACTTTTTGTGCTAAGTATATATTTGAGTTACAGTAAGCTGTTACATAGCTAATCAATAAGCCTGTATTTTGAAGTACAAGAAAGCTCTATACCATCTACTCTTCATCTCTATTTCTCCAGAGTTAGTTTGCTGTGTACGCAAATTACTGGAGATGATTTATGGGGCATTGCCACCATGATTATGTGCGGGAAGATTTTATCTTTTTTTAATTTTTTTTAAATTTTTTTTATAACATATTGGTATAGAATTAAGATACAAGGTTCAATTTGTAAATCTGTAATTTTTCTTCTCCCTTGAATCCTTAAAATGTTGCAAAACATGTCTAGAATTACTGATCATTTTTATAGTAACTGCTTCTGACTTTGTCTGAAAACCCCAAGAAAACCCCATTTTTAACAGATTTGTGTAATTTCAAAATTTATTTTTGTCATTGTTGCCTTGGCTTGTCTTGTCTGTGCTGCCTTGTCTTCATTACTGGAAACTGTGAACTGGCTGAGAACGCTGACTAAAACACATCGACTGGCATCCTTTATTTTTGCACTCTTAAGTCTTTCCTCCCCTCTCCTCTCCTCTCCTCTCCTCTCCCTTAAAAGATTTGTTAGACACATCTGCCTTTGCTCTTCCATCACCTCTTCCTAGCGATCCCTTTTTGTGGTCCATGTAAATGGAAACTAACTGGTCTCCTTTTAGCAGTAACCTAAACTATGGCAGCAAACAGCCCTCTAGTGTAAACAGGTGCTGGTTTTGGACATTGTCAAGAAGGATGTGCTTTCTCTAGTCACATACAGCTAATTTATATAAATGCTGGAGTTTTAATTGAGCGCTAATGTATGAAATTATTGTGAGAAGATGTAGTATATGTATGTGGGAGTAAACCACAAAGCATGTTTCCATCATTCACACAAATTGCATCTTGCTTTATGTGAATACAAGGACTTTCTACCTGTGATATGTTCAGTTTACAATGTTTGTGTGTGAATAAATGTGTGTATGTGCGCGCTTATGCATGTTATGTATGAGTCAGTGGGTGTCCTGGGTGTTTACCCAAGCTGCAGTGTGGTTGGCATTTCTCCACTAATCCAGCTTCTCTTGAGGGGGCTCCTTATCCTAACCATTCAGTCTTTCCCATGCAGCTTGCTATTATATTGAGAATGTGAAACAGGTACACAGATTTTGCACTTGCATCTTACAGACAGAAATAAACCTTCTCATTTCCCCTGAGAGGCTTCATGCAAACGCTCTACCAACAGCCAAATGTCATGCATCCTCCAACTCTATTTCTATCCTTCTTTTATCTCACATTGTCATTTGGTGTCTTTCTTTCTTTCTGTCTTTCTGTCTTTCTGTCTCACATAACCCCCAATTCGTTGCAGCGCTGCATTGCTGACGTCAGCAGCCAGGAAGCCCTCTGTACATCTGAGTGCCACAAATAGACACAGGCTGATAAAAAAGCACCACTCTCCTATAAATAGCCCTGCATGTCTTTGCTTGAATTTGATTGAATGGGAATAGAGCAGTGTGAGAGAGTGAGAGAAACAGTGTTGAGAGGGCGAGAGAAAAGGAGAGACCGAGAAAAAATTGAGAGGGCGAAGGGGTAGGAGGACGAGAGGACCCACTGCGCTGCTCTGGGACCCCTGGGACCTGCTGTCTGTCGTTCACTCTGACACACTTCCCAGCTCAGATGAAGGGCTTTGTGCTGCCCTGCTCTGCTGCTCTGATATCACACCAGCACATCAGCAGCAGTACACCAGTTCACTCTTCTTGCTGAGATTTTTTTGGCTTTGCATTTGGTGCAGTGGTGGAAATGTATTTTTTCCATCATGTGAAAGTTTGGTGGAGGTTGTTGTTGTCAATCAGTGCGGATAAACTGTTGTTGTTTGGCTGAAGTAGAGTACATGAAGTTTTTGTGTAGGTTTAAGTTTGCTTAGGAGTTTGACGTTAGATTGTATACAGCTCTGGAAAAAATTAAGAGACCACTGCAAAATGATCAGTTTCTCTGACTTTGCTATTTATAGGTATATGTTTGAGTAAAATGAACATTTTTGTTTTATTCTATAAACTACTGACAACATAACTCCCAAATTTCAAATACAAAATTTTCATTTAGAGCATTTATTTGCAGAAAATGAAAAATGGTCAAAATACCAAAAAAGGTCCAGTGTTTTCAGACCTCAAATAATGCAAAAACAACAAAAACAAGTTCATATTCATTTTTAAACAACACATTACAAATGTTTTAACTTAGGAAGTGTTCAGAAATCAATATTTGGTGGAATAACCCTGATTTGCAATCACAGCTTTCATGCGTCTTGGCATGCTCTCCACCAGTCTTTCACATTGCTGTTGGGTGATTTTATGCCATTCCTGGTGCAAGAATTCAAGCAGCTCAGCTTTGTTTGATGGCTTGTGACCATCAAACAAAGCTGAGCTGCTTGAATTCTTGCACCAGGAATGGCATAAAATCAACCAACAGCAATGTGAAAAACTGGTGGA
>VUQI01031596.1:0-23686 GCA_015106735.1 Paratilapia polleni
CGGAACAGTTTGGGGATGGCCCCTTCCTGTTCCAACATGACTGCCTACCAGTGCACAAAGCAAGGTCCATAAAGACATGGATGAGCGAGTTTGGTGTGGAAGAACTTGACTGGCCTGCACAGAGTCCTGACCTCAACCCGATAGAACACCTTTGGGATGAATTAGAGCGGAGACTGTGAGCCAGGCCTTCTCGTCCATCAGTTTCTCACCTCACAAATGTGCTTCTGGAAGAATGGTCAGAAAGTCCCATAAACACACTCCTAAACCTTGTGGAAAGCCTTCCCAGAAGAGCTGAAGCTGTTATAGCTGCAAAGGGTGGGCCAACATCATATTAAACCTATGGATTAAGAATGGGATATCACTCAAGTTCATATGTGTGTGAAGGCAGACGAGCGAATACTTTTTGCAGTATAGTTTATATTAGTATCTATGTCCTCATGAGGTGGTGCATTGCTCCCTCTGGCAAAATATCTTAACAGTATCCTGCTGTGTGTGCTGTGGAGGTGTTTTCAAATCTTACAGTATGGTTTTTATTTAGATATGGGAGAGAAAGAAAAGTTTGTTTATCTTTATGCGGATGGTTCCAACTGGTTTCAATATTGATTAGGATTTTAAAATTCCTGCAGTCTCATCCTCCTGGTTTGCAGTGAATTTGTCTGACTTAAGTCTTTAACCACAAAACTGTAACTTTTCTTCATAAAACTTGTCAAAATGTCATTGCTCACCAATGGCATTAACTGTTGTTTTCTTCATAGCAAAGCTTTAAACAGGTTCCTGAGAACAAGGTCATCTGGGAGGACACCAGTCTCAGCACACTGCTTCCTACATTCATTCATGCATCTCTTAATTGCTTTTTCAACCACCAAAGCTCTTTCATTTACAGTTCCATTAATATTTACCCATATCTTATGCTGTATATGCAGCACAGAGTGTATCAATGCATGGCAATGTATTTTTTTTTTCACTTTCATCAACCCTTGAATTGATTAATTCTTTTTAGGGCATAATTCAACCTTGACCTTCTGTTCTTAACCTGAGAGCACATCAGTTGTACAGCCATGAGAGCTTAATGAATTCTCGAGAATGTGCTGTTTTCTCCAACATAGAGGATGCAGTGTATGAAGCAGGGCTGATATTACTGCCTTTATGGATGAGGGCAACTCATGCTCACCTCAAGTATCTTGTGAACAAGGCTCATTGTTAGTCTTATCCAATATGTTCTTTTTAGTATACATTAGTGAAAGGTATTCTTGAATAGCTCATTTGATGACTAACGATGCAACAGCAGTGCCTTAATATTACAGGGCAGAATAGGTGAATAAGGGTTATAGGTCTGATTAAACCATATCTTTATGTGTATAACTGTAACCCATTTATCCATCAATAATCTTTTTCATTTCAGGGCAATGTGTTCAATGCTAATAATTACATTTTCATAAAGCAAACATATTTATGTGTTATTTTTCTTTTAGCTGTCCACAAAAACATTGTTTTCGTTTTTAAATAATTTTTTGTTCCCGCATGGTTGTAATTTGAAAACAGTCAGCGCCATATATTGTTTATAACTTGCAGAAGTGAGCTGTTCCTGAGCATAGGAGCAAGTTGAGCAAATGCTCAAGTTATCAAGTTATTGTTTTGCTACCCCATTTTGTTTCTTTTAAAAATGCTTATAAGGCGTCATCCCAGAGTCCCTAAGCAGTCTACATCAATGGTCTTTTTACAATTTTCAGCAGCTGACCAAAACAAAAAAAATGAAAGAAACTACATGTATTTGGTCACACTTTTGAGTTGGTTCAACTGGTTCAGTATCAGTTCATGCTTTCATTGTGACTGACCAAGCAATGCCCCAGTATGCTTCAGCTGCCGACACTGGTCTACAGCCGAAATGCTTCTGAGATGAATGTGTTAAACTTTACTAATTTTAGGTCACTGAAACTGAAAATGATGCTTAAAATTGTTGGCTGGCTCTAGTTTTCATAATATAGTACTAGGTCAGTTCTAAGACAAAAAGGTCTTAATTGAAACCAGAAATGACAAAAATTAATTTTGACCACTAAATTTTGGCCAAATGGGGGGTTGGTGCTAATTATCTAGATGGCCATTGTTCCTAAGCTATTCATCCAATTTTGATTAAATTGGTCTCGTATGGATTGGTAGTGTATCAAGTATGAAACACAAATGCCAATTTCAAATCTTGTGACATTTATCTCTATTTGACCTTTTGACTTCTACTTCAACCTTGGATTTGACCTTCTTAATAGCAAGAAATTTGCAATGCTGCAAAGTTACATGCTTTTTAAAGCATATTAACATATCCCACGTAATATTCTTCATTCCCCTTCACAATGTGCTGTTGAAAGTATTGTGACTCACAGAATTTGCATCAGTGAAATGTATATAACCTTTGCACTTCCTCTATTTGTGCCCTGCAGTGTTAAATACTGTAAGTTTGGTTGGCGAAACAGTCGTAGACAGATATGCAGCCAAGTGATGAAAACAACATATCTACATGTCACAGTAATCTGGGTAACTGATGAAACTGACATTTCTCCATGTCACAACATCCCACTTAGACACAATATCTTGACTGGCAGGCTTGTCTATAAATAAATTCAGTACAGTTTTTTTGTTTTTGTTTTGTGTTTGTGTGTGTGTGTGTGTGTGTGAATTGAAGTGGAATAGCCCTGCTATGCTTTCTAATATAATGTTTCATATTAAATCTTCTCTATATTTTTCTAATTTTTAAATTTTTACATAATAAAGAAATACACAATATCATCATATAAGGCAACCCTAAACAAAAGACATAACCTTACAAGTTATGATAAAACCTCATCTAAACAATGTACATATATGTAAAATACTATTTTTGCATTTTAAGTGTATGTAGAATAATTCAATACAATCTTTCAACATCAATATTTCAATATTGTAATAATTCAATATCTTGTAAACGGTAGCCAATCAGATATTTTATTTGTCATATTTGGATTCAGCACATCAAAATCCATAAGACACATTTTACCTCCAAAGCAGATAACCTCTGAAAAATTATTGACCAGGGCAATCACAGGCTGTCTATCCATAAGAAACTCCCCATTTAGCTTAACTGTGATTATTGAATGGAAGTAGAACATGATAAGCTAAAAAGTTTAGCTAAAACTTGGCTTGTGCTGTCACTGAAATGCCACACATACAGTATTTGTGATTCAGCGTTAGCTAACTTTGGCAGCCTGTCCACAGATTGTTAGTTTGCCGACTACACAGGATTCAGTGTGAAGATGGATAATTCTGAGGGAACTGAATCCTTAGTGTGGCTAATAACAGGACTGCTAAATCCTATACATTAACCATGAAATTCAAATTCATAACTGATAAAAAAAAAAAGAGAGAGAGAAACCAGAGCAGTACAGCAGCAGAGTGAAGCATCAAGTTATTGAGACTAATCCTGGGGGGGAAGTGAGAAATATCCATAAATATATTATACTGGAATTTATTGCCACACATTCTGCTCAGAGTAATCTTGCCATAGGCAGGCGTGTGAGTGAGTTACAGGAATGCTCTGTGTCACCGTCACTCTGAAACCTTTTTTTCCCCTCATTTTCCCAATGCAAAGTTTTCAGATAAAAATACCTATATCCAAAATCATGAATGCAAGTAGGCCTGCAATATACCTCACAGGTGAAGTCGTTCAATGTAACATTTTTTACATTTTTGATTAACAGTTTACACAGTTGAAGTGACTATTTCCTGACCTAATTCAGAAGCCCATCACTTTTGTGGGGGTTTTTTTTTCAAAGTTTTCGCCCCAATTTTATAGCATAATCAGGTACCTACGGCAGAAACTGGGTTTAGAAATTGTTCATACCTTTGCATCTTAACATCTATTCTTAAAACAAGATGGATTTTTAAAAAGACATTTTAAAAAGACACTTTTGATTTGTATCTTTCTCTTACAATTTGCTACTGATATGCCAAGTGAAACACATGTTACATGACTGTTAAATCTGACAACTTACATGTTGTGATTTTTCTTTATAGTTAGTAGTTAAAGGCAATCCCCAGAGACATCCAGTGTTTAAATATCTCTGTCACTTTATACAATAAAAACTTCTTTCAGACATCAAACTGCTCAGTATTGCACTTTGCTGAACTACAAATAAAGTCATTATGGTGACAGACACAGTTTATAAATTACTGAGCTCTAACTTGCACTTAAGTGAAGCCCCATTCACTACAACTGCTTTTACGAGTTATCACATTTTTACAGCACAAATCACTTTCAGATTTCAAAATTGTGTCTATACATTTATTTTTGTAAGTCCACTTTTTTTATAGAGTAAATTGTATAAGGCCAAATACCAATTCATTTAAATTGCATCCATGACTTTGTTGATGTTAATAGCTTTCGTTGGTCTTTGTCGTGTGTATCTGATTAAGTGGAAGTTATAAGTCAAAGCTTCAACAAGGTTTTAATAATAGAGATTACTGTAAATATCAATGCAACTTGCTTTTTACATATAAAATAAGCATTACGCCTGATTAATTCCAAGCTCAAATTTATATTGTATTTTAATTTATATTGTATGTATACATATTGCTTGTGGTAGATTACAGTGTGTGTCCTTATATTCATTTCTAAATTATATGTTTACCATATGAGAATGCTTACAGCCACAGCAGCTTTAGTGTGATCCACATGCTTCTCCATAAACATCTGACCAGTTTTACATCTTTCTTCCCTCCTCATGATACCACGCTTGGCAGAATTTAAAAATTCAATAAAAACACCACCGCTGATGATCTTTCTTCATCTATAATAAAGCACAAATTTGTCGACATGGAGATAATTATAAGAAATTTAACTGAGGGACTGCACGGGGAATGGCTCACCATAATTGCAGCTACCATAAATGCTTGCTTTATTGCCATTATAAAGTATTCATGCTCCGTGGTTGATGTGCTCAGAATGTTTCACGACAGCAGCACACTGACACGCAGTGTGAATGATCAGAGCAATAAAATCCAAAAAAGGGCAAATGGAGGATGATTCTCAGGTGTCAGTGCAGCCACAATACCAGTACTTTAACATATTTGAGTTAGTATTCTGTGTTAAAACATGATTCAAATTTTTTCACTCTATATTTGTCCATTCTGAGCAGCCGAGGAAGTGAGCTGCAGAGGTTACGCCAATCCAGCAGAGTCCTCAAAGACAGGAAAAAGGAAAAGCCAGAGGGGTCTGTTTGACTTCCAGTTAATATAACTGGAAGTCAAACAGACCCACCATTCCTCAAAGTCAGATAAAGAGTGCATCCTTTTTGTATAACTGCTTTACTGAAAGAAGTCTGCCATTACATTGCTGTGCAACATATCCCAAATTAGGATTTGAATTAGATAAAAAGCAAAATTATTCACCATCAAATCAGAGTTTGTTCCACTTATTGTTGAATCTAGGAACACCTTGTCTTGTGCTGGACACTCATTACTTTCTTCTGATAATGTGCATTGTTTCTGCTCTGAGCAGGAATGCACTTGGGCATTTAGAGAACCATGAACTGCAGCATCTTGCAGTTGCCTTGTTATTAATGTCAGTAAGTTGGAGTGGAGAAAGAAATGGAAAAGCTTCTTGGGGTAGATAGTGAGCTATTATCTTAAATATTCTAGCTTTTTTTCCACATGATTTCATATCATGGTTATTTGTGCAAATACTCCAGCAGTGTTATCTTCTGTTATGGATACTTAAATGAGGAAGTTGTTAACAGTGTTTAATTTTCTGTGGACAAATAGACATGTTTAAATGATTCCACAATGTCTGATAACTCCTTTGAAACTGGAGAAATGCTTTCTGTAATTTATAAGATATTATAATTTTTAATATATTAGTAAGTAATTGTAGTTCTTTTCTTGTTTAATGTTAATTTACTGTTGATAAGTAATATTGAGCTACTGACTGGCCAAAATTTAAATTCAAAGGATGCTGCAATACACTGATGCTGAGGTCTGCAGTTCAATTACGTGCAAATCAAGCAGCTCACTAAGTCACTCACAAGACTGTAACATTCAGATGTGTAATTTATAAATAATTGCTGCTGTTGTTTTCATCTGTCCTCTGTATAGTTTTCACCCGCAGTATGTGATAATAAAATTATTTAATAATTATTTGAAACATAAGGCATCCTTTAGGGCTGAAATATGAAGCCCACACCTAAGTACCAAAAACTGCAGTTTCTATAATGGCCACTTAACTACTAGAAGAGCAGTAGTAAAACCTGAAAAGTGCGATGTAAACCAGAAACGAAGAACATTTGCCTTCAGAGTAAAAGTTGTGCCTCCACTCAGCAGCCAGCACCTTTCAAAAGGCACTTCGAACGGTCTCTATTTCCAGTTTGTGTCACTTTTCACGGTTTCACTACCATTTGGACAGTAGCTGGCAAGTGTTTGCAGACACTTCATGCAACCTATGGGCAACCAAAGCAACCATAAGGAGGTTTTTGGTGCAGCATCCTTGTTGCAATCGATTTCACAGCAAACTCCAGGAACCACTCGCCAACCAGTCATGTAATACACATTTCACCATAATTGTCACACATCCAAATTGGCAGACAAGTTAACGTCATGTGGTTAGCAGTCATGTGACTGCAAAACCTCAGTTACTCTCATGTTAAAGTGCCTAACTTTGAAGGCGAAATAAACATGTTTACAGCCTGGCACAAAAACAAGTTTGGTCTCCAATTTCTCTAATTGGTCTCTCTAATCTAATTGGTCTCTAATTTGTCCCTTTGTGACATCTCAGGACTCACCACTTTGAATTGTATTAATGCGTAAAGTTATGCATTATTCAGCTTTGGCGTGGCTGATCTGAGTGACAGGTGGTTTCCTTTTGGAGCATTTTTAATGCATAACCTGACCTAGGGGAGACACAGCTGTCGTTCATCAAATGAAACCAAATCCACACAGTCCAAATGACAAAGCTGACTTTTTTACTGTGAAGTACCATAGCTACTACCTAAAGTATCCTTTTAAAGTTGTACTTTTTTTGCTTATTTGGTTATAAATTTGTAATCCAGGTTTTTTCAGACATGAAATACATAACATGATGTTAAGTTGGGAGTCTTGTTAAATTTTTAATATGCTGACACGGTGAATAAAGTGCTTTCCTGAATATTCATTTCTTCACCATTTGGCTGGAATGAAATTTAAGCACACAGAGAGGGCATTCTGGTCGTTTACTGTAAGGTTTTTTTTTCCCTTATTTTAACCTTTCCTGCTTCGGTCATTCCACAAGGAGAAACCGGTTCTTTCACAGTGTGTCCTGATTTTATGTGTACTGTTAGAGATGATGATTGAAATCTGAAAGGCGGCAGGTTTTCCCCTGTGCTGCTCCAGCCTTTTCATTAAGCTGACTGCATTCAGTTCAGACTTATGTCGCGCTGAAAGTGAAATGGAAATGTTACAGGTCAGACCCAGCAAGATTGCAGTGGCCACTTTTACGTAAAAGTGACAAGGGTGTTTATTCAGAGATGGTAAATTGTCATCAGGTGTGCATGCCTAGCCTTTAAGGTCACCAAGGCAATTTGCCGATTTGCAACCAAGTGTTCAGGTGCTTCAGCAGCTCACAAAGCGAGGCAGACTGGGTCAAAGATGAACGTGTCATGTAGCATCCACCTAGCTGACCTCCGAACCTTTACTCTGTGAAAGCCTCTCCCTGCTTCCTGCACTATTCCGGCCATTGAAAGTACAGTAAGTCTATACTTCAGAGTCATTCCAAAAAATGACTATATACAGTATACAGTATATCCACACATCCATTTTCTAAACTGCTTATCCAACCTGGACAGCAGAGGAGCTGAAACCCATCCCAGGTGACACTGGGTGATAGTTGAGCTACACCCTGGACATAGAGAGACTCAGACAACATTTTATGCTCACATCCACATCTAGGGCCAATTAGAATCACCAATTAACAGGACTTCCAGGGGGTGATCTAAATATAGCAGTTATCGTAGAGCCTTTCCAGACACTGGCTGATTCCTGGAACTTTCTGGTCACACCTCATTTGCATGTCTTTGTATTGTTGGAGGAAGCTGGAACAATCAGAGAAAACCAATGCAGGCATATAGTAAATCATTATTAACTAATCCAAATCATTAAAAGTCATTTAAATGCATCACTAAATAATTTACATGATGTATGAAAACTTGGTAATTTAACTTTGGGATTTAATGTGACTCAATTTGTTGAATTTTTATTGTCTTAATCAGAATAACACACATTACACATTTTTTTATTCCCAGTGAACACTTGATGGTTGGTGATATTTAACATGACATTCTTTGGGGTGTTTTTCTAAAACCAGATTTGATCATTGAAAATGTCAAAGTAACAATTAAAAGGTTAGAATAACATTAACTTCTGTTATCCAGCCAAAATATGTGTCATGATGCAGGCAGAAGTTGTTTCATGCAGTCCATGTAGTACAACAAAAGGAACTTTTTTATTTTAGATGGTTGACAGCGACAGGAAAAATTATATGCCTGCAGTGTCTTTATAACTGCTGAAGCCTAGTTATCAATGCAACCTCCATTCCATCAGTGGTACAGTTTTGGCACACATCGCTACATCAGATGTTTAATTGGCCGTTCCTCAGTATAAGTGGAGAGTGGTGAAGAACTGCAGTTTATCCATCAAACAGTACCTTAAAAATGACTGCCTGTTTCTTCCTTTTTTCTTTCTTTTTTCCACAAATTACAGCTTAGTGAGTGCAAGAATATGAGGGGATACTAATCTTGACATTTCTTCTAAATCGAGGGAAAACTGACAAAGTAATATGTACCTTGATGGAAGAAGCAAAGATGTGATTGTTATTACTGCACTCTTTTTGGTGCTTTTTACAGTGAATAGCATTAATGGTTGATCAACTGTCTATTCAAACAGCCACTGACGGTCAGAACTTTGGCATAATTTGGAGGTTATTTGTCCAACATGAGTTTCAAATGTCTTTTAACACAGACGCTCACATGGGGCTGTAGAATTTCTCATTAGGTTGTTATGACAGTATTTTTTTTTATATTTTATATTGAAAAAACATTATAAACCTTTTACAGTAAGTGCCGCTCTTTTATTGGCCTCCATATAATAATAAGTTATTAGGAATATGTGAATTTGTGCAGGCTAATGGGAATCTTGCATTAAGGTGATTCTATTTTATTATAGCCTGATAATCTCACATATACACTGATAAAGTATGCAGAAATATTCTCTCTCACACACACAAGCATGAATCTCCCAGCTCTTGCAATCATCACCCACCCAAGGTCCTTGGAGGGTGTCATGCAGCCTTGGCCCCTCCTTTTGGCAGTGTGCCGCCTCCTGGCAATCAATGCTCATTTTACTCACTCATCCACACCCCTTGCATTGATCTGTGTTACCCTGGACATCCTGCGTGCAGGCGACAACTCAGTACCACTTTTGCATCCAGTCTGGAGCACAGATGGCCTACATGCACCCACGAGCGAGGACCTGGTGTTCCAGATCTTTAGTAGTGGGAGCAGGGGATGATTGCGGTGGGAAAATACTGGGCAGTGTGAGGCCACTGGCAGTGTCTAGCAAGATGGACTAAATGATGATGCTGTATAATGGCCTGCAGTTAAATGGATATGTGGTTGGTTTAGCAGATGGGGAAGAAGTGATCCATACACCGTAGCACACAGGGATGGATGAAAACAGGGTGTCATAATGATGAGGTAGGTGTGGCTCCAGAAACCATTGCCAACAGCTGCCTTGCTGAAGAATTGAACAACACAGTAAACCTCTACCAAGGATCCAACTAACAGTGTATAAGTGTAGAGATGACCAGGCATCAATCAGGGTCAGTTACAGCGAGTTATTAAAGACAAGTAAGTGGAAGTGGAATTACACAGCTGATTCAGGTTGCCAAAATTTAGCTACAATAATTCAACAAAATTGGCCTTAAACTCCAATCCAGATACATGCCATTATCTAGATTGATATTATATGCATAGGTTAGGAGGAGCAGAGCTAACACACACACACACACACACACACACACACACAACATTATGCTATGTTTTTGAAAAAGGGACAGCTATAGGGACAAACTCAAAGATCAGAGCATGACGCCCAGCTTGAGGCTGAGGAGCAGAGCTAAAGCTAACCATGCTAGCCACTGCTAAAAAACAAAGAAAAACTCAACTTTTAGTTACTTATTTTGATACAGCCACCATGGTGATTATAAAAAAGATAGTTAACAGCGTTCAAAATAACCTTCCCTCAGGTAATGTACAACCTGCATAAGCCATTAACTGATAACACAAAGTTCGGAGTGAGCTGCTAATCACAGGTTTTCTACTCAGTTTTCTCAGTTTTCTACTGAGATGCCATTGCCAATCATCAGTTGGCTGTTTAAGGAGGATGGGGTTGCGGTCACTACTATTGCCACATTTTGAGACATCGCTGTGGAGGAGGATTTGTCAGCCTAGCAATAAACCTGTCAAATGTGAAGTAGACTGGATGAACAGTTGTCGAGAAAAGTGAAGAACACACACGCAGACACACACATCACCCAAGAGTCCTTCATTTATTAGTGAGATGAGGGTCTATAGGGTGGATTAGCAATCAGACCTAAAGTTCACTGGCTTTTAATTGCTGTTTGGTAATTTGATTAATTGGAAATTTTCTGCACTGAGAACAACATTATTAACCCAGGCAGGTCCATCAGTTTTACATAAAAGGCCTTGTCCTCTGGAGGAACCTAACAGCATGTAGCTTAATGCATAGCTACTGGTCATGGGTGCTGCTTTTGTTTCCACTCTGCCTGTTTTGGGGATGCAATCCTGGTAGTGAATTTTAGCAGTGGAACGCAGCCTTAATAAAACAATATGCAATATTCTGATTTAGTGTTTCTCTGCCTTTTGTTAGTTCCTAATAATGTACGAATTGTGGCAGTGCTTCCAGCATTAAATTACTATTCCTATTAAACACACTAAGGGTAGTTAAGTGCAACAGTGCGGCAGACGTATAATTAAAGGAACAGTGGGACATTTTGGGTTTCTTGTAAAACAATAGGATGTTTTTAGAATTCATCGTAGATTACACAAAGTTGAGTTAATTAGTGTGCCTAGCAGTAAAAACGTCCTGGCCGGAGCTTCATATTAAACCGACAGAGATGGAAATTCTATCAGTCGTCTTATCTAATTCTCTTCAACAAAGCGAACAAGCTTACAGTCACTTCAGAATGTATTCAAATTCCTTCACTTTTTATACACTGTATTGTGTTATAGAATTCACTTTAAATTGGGAAAATCCTAAATAACCTTCAATGACAAGGTGAAAATCTATTTTTGGAAATATTTGCGTATTTACCTCCAAATCAAAAAACGACAATATCTTATTTACAAAAGGATTCATACACAAGACTCCACCTGCTCATTACTTAGCTAATACCATCCCATGCTGAAAGTAGCAGCATGCTGCAGACAAACCTGAAAAATCACTTCACAGATGATTCTGGAACAATCTGATAGAGCTTTAGGGGAATTGTATAAACATCCCATAGAAAATCCTTTTGTAAATGAGATATTTAAATCAAAAAGCATGTTTTCATTTTTTTTTTCTCCATTAAGTCAGTTTTAGCACTTTTTAATTATACTACACAATACAGTGTGCAAAAAGAAGTATTTTGCCAAAATTTTGAATTATGTCTTCAATTGCAGAGGGGCTAAAAAAGTACTTTTTACATATAAAATTGAAGGGCATAGATAGTTCACGCAAATCATCTATGTGTGCAGGTAAGTGTGTAACATACATACCACAGAGCAGTGGTTCCCAAATGGTGTGCCAAGGCAAACTGGTTTATCTTGTGGCAAAAGTCCAGGTTTCGCTTGGGATTTTGTGTCAACCATACATTATTACTGCAACTCCATGAACAGTATGGAACAAAATATACAAAATTTACTATATTAGCACACATCAAAGGCTTTTGTTGATAGCCAGGAGGACAGCAACATTTGCGAGGGGGTGAAAAAAATCTCACTTTTTCTTAAGTGCAGATGACCACTTAAGGAAAAGAGGAAAAAAAAAAAAAACATTTTCATAGAAACTATGAATCTGAATATGAATATGAACTAAATCTGCCTGTTTTATGGCTTCAGCTAGACCAGGGATGCAAAAAGCCCTTTGCCAACATTGTGTCAAATACTGCAGATGTGCTATCAAAAGCACTTACAGTAAAAAGAAGTACTGACAAAATTTCAAATGATATAAAGACTATTTTTCACAGATATGAATACACGTGTGCCTTGAAATGTTGGCTTGTCCTTTGGTGATCCTTGGGCCTTTTGTTAAGCTTTGAGCTGAGCATTTTTGCCATCTCCATTGTGATGTTTTTAAAATGGGCATGACGAGCAAGGCCCTGTCCAAAGCATACCCCAGCTTTAACCTTCTTTTTTACTCTAATTGGGCTATAAATTTCCAAAATAACATCATTTTGTGTTCACTAACACTTGAAACCAGTGACTGAAAACATAAACTCATCAGAAAGAGGTTTACTGGGGTCATAGATCAATGGAGCTGAATTGTTGTTTACCCATTGACTTCTATACAGCCGGACTTCTTTTTGCAACCAGATGAGTGGCCACCTGCTGTTCATTAGAAAGAATGCAGGTTTATGGCCATGAAGGCTAGGGAATCACATGCTTATCACAAAACTGGCAAAGAATGAGCTCATATTTAGGGCGCACAAGTTCCCAGTACAGTAATGAAATCTATGACATCTGTGATCCATGTTCATCCAAACTCTTTTCTTTAGCTATTCTTCCCCAATTAACCTCCATATTAACTGTTGTGCTGCAGGGAGAAAAACACTAACAACTCACCAGGGTTTTCAAAAGTTCACATACTTCTAGAAACCCTTCAGATTACAGTTGCCGTCTCTCCGCGACAGGAACAAAAACATCTTAATTTGACACAGCAGATACTGCAAATAACAGACAAATCACTGATCTGACTGACTTGCAAGATTGTTGGATTCCACAAACACTTGAAAATAATGAGCTGCTTCAAACACAGACAAAAGAACCACTGTGTTCTGCATAACAATGTGTATATAAGAAAAACTTGACTACCTTGAATTAAATTTGTTTGTGCCAGCTGTGACTTTTTTTCATTTTACTGGCATTGCTTCTTGTAGTGTGTGTGGTGCCTGTGAAAAAGAACCAAAAAAAATATATATATTGTTGTCAGTATTAGCAGAAACACAGTTCAGTTTCTGGGCAAACTTGTGGGCTGCCATATAAAATGAGGTCACTTGCTTCCCTTCGGATTGTAATGGCAGTTATTGATGTCTTTAATAAGTTTTTCCTTTCTGTTGGGTATTAATGGACAGCTTGATTCCGGGTGGTGCCGGTGGTGCCATGAGAAACTGAAAAGCGGACGAGACAGGGAGGCAGATGTGGAGAGAGTGAGACGACAGAGATTGAGAGAGAGAAAGTGGAAGAAATCCCAAGAGTTCAGTCATACTAATCCCTTTGGCCGAGAGCTGTGAGTCAATTATTCTTCATTTGTCTTTTATCTTGCCTCTACTGTCTAAGAATGGGGCTCCTCCAAGGGCTCACTTATTGATGCTGTCTGGCCTGAAGGGTTCACTATAATTCTGAAGACGGAACCAGTGGTGTGCGGGGTTGAAGGGGGTAATTGTGTCAGGAATTGGGGTTGGTCAGTGAACTGGTACCTCATATTGGGTTGTAAAAAGTGACACGAGTTGAGGCTATATCTTTGAAGTAAAATGGAGTAAATAGTGTTTAGCAATGTTACAGTTTTGATAAAGGTTGGAATTTATGGGAGTGAGGTTTGTTCTTTGTCTGGACAGAATTATCTGCTGCACGGTTCAGTGTAAAATACAGTAAATATGAGCCAACAGCATAGGAAATGTATTCATATATAATATGTAATGACACAGGAAATAAGGATTTATACTTTAGAATTTTGGGCAGGAGAAGAAAGAAACTGCACTCTACACTTTTTACTGTGTGTTCTCTTAAAAATATTCAGTAGTTATGGGATCAGTTCTGGAAAACCTGCGCCAAATCACAACAACAGTCGCCTCAAGGCACTTTATATTTTAGGGTAAAGACCCTACAATATTAGAGAGAAAACCCCAACAATCAGACGACCCCCTATGAGCAAGCAATTGGCAACAGTGGGAAGGAAAAATTCCCTTTTAACAGGAAGAAACCTCCAGCAGAACCAGGCTCAGGGAGGGGCAGTCATCTGGTTGGGGGTGAGGAGAAACAGAAGAGAGCAGAGGGAGACAGGACAAAAAAGGCACACCTATGGGAGAGAGACAGGGTTAATAATAGCTAATGATTAAATGCAAGTAGTGTATGAACACATGGAGAGTGAAAGGAAGTGAGGAAGAGGAAGTACTCAGTGCATCATGGGAAGCCCCCAGCAGCCTAAGCCTATTGCATCTTAACTAGGGGATGGTTCAGGATCACCTGATCCAGCACTAACTATAAACTCTATCAAAAAGGAAAGTTTTATGCCTAATCTTAAAAGTAGAGAGGGTGTCTGTCTCCCGAGTATTCTGTAGAAAAACGTTTACTGTGAAAACACCATGTGTATTTTGCATGATTTATTGTTTACTGTCGCCATTGTGACTGGACATTTCTCTATAAATATATCTCTACAGCAGTTTTGTTGGGCAAGTCTTAAAGGGAGAGTTCCCCCCAAAATCAATTTTTATATTTTTTCCCCTCTGGACTGTAGTGCTATTTATGCATCTTGATTGTTTTGTTGTGAGTTACCCTGTGGCCTGTACTAGGAAGCAGGATTATATCTTATCCAGGCAACTTCAGGGTTACCCCTTGGTTTTCTGTACTACAAAGGTGGTTCACTTCTTAATGGGGTATGCAAACCTAAACTGCTCCATGGCAGGTTAGATTCCAGATTAGAGATCAACAGGTACAAAATCACCACCTACTAACCAATCAAGTTATTAACGTTCTTTGGAAAATAGCATCACCTTTCCTGGAAGATCCCTTGGACATCGGGAGGTCTAAAGTTGTTCACTAGCATCTAATGTCTGTGTGTTTCCCTGATGAGCAGCAGTAATAAGCATAGCTTCTTAGATGCAACTTTATTCCTTGATTTATTTTTTTTCTGTTGGCTGCAAACTATTTTACAGCAATTTTGTTGTTACATAAGCATTAATATATTATCCTAAAACAGGACACCTACATTGAATATCAAATTTGCACATAGACTAAGCCTATGTTTGAATTCTGTTTTTATATTTAATCTTTACACTCAGACTGTTAAACACTACTGAGGCTGCACACAGTAAAAAAAACAAAAAACAAAAAAACATAAAAATACAGTACAATGTACCACTTTAAAATGAAGGAATTTTCCGTATTGATTTTTTTATGGATTTTTTTTAATGGATTTTTTTAACCACATATTGAATTTTACCATTTACCATTTATGGAAACCTCCGGGGAAAAAAAGGATAATGTACTGGCAGAAAATTACCAGGACATTTTCCATTTTTTTTTTTTTTTTGTTTTTGTTTTTTTTAATGCAGTTTTTTTTTTTTTTTACAGTGCAGCTGAGAGAATAAAAACTAAAACTGTCCTTTAAACATCAGATTCTCCCTGTCTTAATGATAAAGTTGGGATATTGATAAGTCTTAACTTTCTTTCCGTTTTTTAAATAAGCTAGAGTTTATTAATATAGTAGCTCTTTTCCATTCTTACTGACCAAAGTGCTTAAAACACACACTTTTAATAATATCTTACTGTACAGTGCTTTTCCTCTCACACACACTCATACCACTGCTTTGTCTGCCGCAGCTGTGTTGCTTTCAGTCTGTATCACATGTTTAACCTAGTCATATTTTCCCCATAGTATAGTTTCATCTTCCTTTGTGAAATCAGCTGCTCTGCTGACAATACACTTATCCATAATTGTGATTGGTCAGAAGATGCCAATGCCACCCATTTCATGTCAACATGCAGGGGAAACCCTAGGTTAACTTAGCCAGTTGATAACCAGCTTTGTGTAACCGCTTATCCTGATTGGGTAAGTGAATCCAGATAACGGAAAGATACCCTGGGTATGCTGGACTCACTTCATAGTACAGGCCTCAGTCCAGATAATAATGAGCAAGGACCAAAAAGAACAGTTTTTCTTGTATTATTTCACTACTTTTAGAAAGAATACTGACGCTGGAGTTAATCCAAAACATAGGAGATGGTAATGTCAAGGCATTTATCCTGTAAAGCCGCCTACCTGTAACCAACCTGTAAAATTGTTCTACCCTAAAATTACATTATTTTACCCAAACCTGCCCTTCTGAGAAAGTAACAGAGAAATTTCTTTAATTCTTTCCATGTGATTAAATCCATAAAATATTCTGATGTCCCTTTCAATACCTTAGTACACCCCTGCTGTCTTTAAAGCATATACCAAACTGGTTTAGTAAATACAGTAAAATGTACTGTTTTGTTTTTTCTCTGTCATACTCAGTTAGCTCTGTTGTAGTTATTTTTCTTTCACTGTCCCTTCATTCAAGTACCAGTGGGAATCAGAAAGTATCACACAACAAAATTCAATTGGAAATCACACACTGTGTTCCATAAAGTGCTACAAATTAATCCCCCATATCTGTTGGCTAAGTTTAGAGATAAGGCGTTGTACATCATTGATTACACTGCTTCTCAAAGACTGTTGTACTTGGTCAAAGTATGGATTCACCTGCAGAACAAGCTGCAGATTAAAACAAACAAACAAAAAAACAACTCACCAATGTCCATCTATCATGTGGTTTAGTGTTTTAGAAAGGACCTAGTGATGTGGTTTTCTGTAACTACTGCAAATTGGAAATAGCAAATCATATGCCAGTGTAACTGTTCTGCAAGAGCACTAGAATGAAAAGCATCCTACAGTGCTTTGTCAAGACTGCAGTAACAGCAGGGCAACATTCTTCTGTTTACTTTTTGTCTCCACAACATGTACTTTTAGCAGTGTTCACTTGTACAGAATGTCGGTGAGGTAGTAGCTCATCCGGCTCACGATCCATCACACTTTACAGGTTATTGTAATGTGTGAAGTACAGAAAGAAAGTGATATGTTTTCTTGTCATTGGTTGGCTGTATTGCACAAACTGTTGAGAATTAAAACCAAGAAATCAAGGAGGCTCACAAACACTCTTAATCTTGTTCACAACTACGTGAAAATGTGAGTTGAGTTCAGGATTATTATGACAACATGGTCAGTAGTAACCATGGCTATAAAAAGCATGAAAATATGTGAATGCATCAGCACGTCATAGCATAGACCATATTAGTGATGTTAGCAAAATAGTAGCCCCAACCATGCCTTCCTAAGTTTGAATTGAATATTGTTCAGTACATCAGGAGTGAGAATTTGGTTAAACTATAAGTAGTATGCATGATGGTTATGCTGTGAAAATGGAAAAGTGCCGGTAAAATGACAAATGTGACCCTGACCTTGAGCACGATTTGGGTGAAGATCCGTTAGGTGATCATTGTGTGTAAGATTAATTAAATTCTGACCAACACTGTAGGAGGAGTAATGATTCTTTGTAAATTGTGGATGGTCAGATGGACAGACAGAAGATCAGACACCTTGCCATGGCATGAGCTCATCGGTCCTTCAGCCAGATGAGCGAAAAATTGAATTTTAAAAATATTTTTTGATCACCTCTTTGTAAAAAGTCCTTTCTGTAGCACTGCTAATTTGGGAATGCAACTTTACTCCATGAGCCTTTGAGTGAGAAAATGTCTTAAACTAATGTTACAGACTGTTGTTATAGCCTGTAAATCTTTTCAGTGACTTGCCATGCTCTATACGCATGCAAAAATACATTTGCCAGTGATTATCTTAACAGCATATTACTCCAGTGATGGAATGAATCCAAGTCATAACTACTGAAACTTTTAAGTAAAGCACTTACATAATGATTTTCCAGTTTAGGGAAAGGGTTGCCATGGCATAGAGTGATTAAATTAATATATGTGTTACAGCAATTCTTTTGAATTTGAGGGCCAGTATTTTTCTGTTTAGAATAACAAATGAACAAAACTCTTAGATTAAAAGACAACTGTTCATTTCCAGCTCTATATTTTTATTCTGGGACTCTACTAGAGTAGCTTTCCATAATTCAAAGTTCAAAATAATCCTTATTTACGTTATACTGGGTCTTGGTGCAGCCCTTCAGTTCATCTGCTGTCTGAAACAAGCCACTTTGTGTCTTTTCACTCTCCCTTTAAGACAACTTTCTTCTATTTGGCTTCATCTTGTAAATATAGTGGGTGGGGTTTCTGTGCTGCGCTATACCTGAGATTACCATATTAGGGATATCCGTTTTCACTGACATCATACAGAGCCAGTCTGAAGCCTTAGATTTTTGCTCACAGGAATTACTTGTACCTATGCTGACCTCATTATCTGAAACTTCGGCCATTTTTAATATGAACATCCACCTTTGCAATAGTATATAACAGAAAAAAGGAGAAACACAATAGGTCTCACATTAAGCAATGAAATCATAATCTTTAGGAGCATCCTTACATTATAACCAAAGGGAACAATGCTGGATACACTGAGGTATCAGCTAGTTTGGATTTGTAATGTTAATATTTTAATAACCCTAAGCAGTGAGTGTCATATGTGAAGTAGTTTGGATGAACGGCTGGCTGGTGACACTGACAAATCTGCAGACAGCAACACAGGAGGCCAAGAAATCGCCTTGTTCCACACAGACTGTACTAGTCATTTAACTTTGGAACTTAAAAGCAAAAACAGCTCGTATCAGCCAAAGGTCTGGAGCAAATTATAAGAAAAGATTCAATATATCAGGAAATCCAGACATGACATGTATCCTTGTATTTCTTTCCCCCACAGTTACTCTTCTTATGTTAGTTTACTTGTCTTTGATTCTTTGGTCATGTCATCATGACTGTGAAGGGTCATGCCCATGTCATGACTTGCCACTCAGGAAAAATATTATGCCTGTGGTGCTTCTCTAGCTGCTAATAAACCAGCTGAAAAAAAATGATGTTTACTTTATGCCAGTGTGTGAAAAACAGTATGTTAATCAATGCATTTGTCCTAAATAAACATCACTAGATTGCAGGGAAATAGTGACAGTTCTGTCTTCAAAAACACGTGGTTTGGTTTAATTTTTACAATTTACAGTTGAGAAAAAGTTTATGAACTGTTTTTAATTATGAGGATTTATGCATTGATTACCCATGAAGTGTGGTGTGATCTTTATCTAAATCAATTACAGACAAACACAGTCTGACTAAACTAATAACAAGGACAAACAGACTTTGCATGTCTTTATTGGACACACTGAGTAATTACTTCCAGTCCTGGCTGGAAAAATTAAGTGAACTCTTGAATTTAGTAAGTAAGTAACTCGTTGAACCTTCTTTAGCAGGCACAACCTCCATCAGAAATTTTCTGTAGCTCTTTATGCAACCTGTGTAATGATGAGGAGGAATTTTGAACCATATTGATGAACTGAATCAGTTTGTTAGTTTTTCTGGGATCCCCAGACAAAACAGCGCTCTTCAGGTCATACCCCAAAATCATGGGTTAAAGTGATGCTGTAGCCTTTCTGATTCTGCTTGGCTAATCTTTAGTCTAGTCTACCAGTGGCGATTAAATGGACTGGTACTTATATAGCGCTTTTCTACTCAGTTTCTGTGTACTCAAAGCGCTTTATACTACAGGCCTCATTCACCCAGTCACACATACATTCATACAGCACTTTTATCTACACTTAAGTGCTTACTAACATTCACACAGACACTCACACTCCGATGAATGCATCGGGAGCAATGTGGGGTTCAGTATCTTGCCCAAGGATACTTCGGCATGCAGACTAGGGGAGCCAGGGATCGAACCACTGACCTTCCGATTAGTAGACGACTCGCTCTACCTCCTGAGCCACAGCCGCCCCTGATTACTGAACCAAGAACTTACCATTTCAAGTCACAATGCCAGACACTCAGATTATGGATTAGAGGACCCAAACTAGCACAGGACACAAAAGAAAATTTACCTCCAAAGTGAAACAGAGAATAGACAAAAGAGAACTAATATAGACATTATTACTATCACTTAACAAGATGTCAGACGAGTGCGTGGGGGAACCAGGTAATGAATCCAGAAATGAGACAGAGGGAGGCACAAACAGAGAAATACTAGGGAGATAACTGCAACCAATAATAATAGTCAAGCCATTAGCCAGAAGACAAGATATCACACAAAATAAAACTCATCCCTGGAATAACCATAAAGTAAAAACAGAGTGGTATACTATGAAGGAAGTTCAATATAGCCAGGCTTTCTTTGTATTAACTGACTTGAGAAAACCTAAAACCCCAGTTAACGGGTGTCACAACAGTGGTTTTCAACTTTCTCTGTTAACTCAGGCTGTTTGCTTCAGGGTCTGCGCATGTTCACATAAAAAAGGGGCGTTTGATGCATCATTTGACTCTTCTTCCACACAAAATCAATCAACTGAGCCCCGCCTAGTCCAATCTGAGAAATTATCAGGGAAGATCTAAGGAAAATTGTAGATTTCCACAAATTGGGAAGGTCTCTTGGAGCCATTTGTAAACAACTGCAGATTCCAAGATTATCAGTTCAAACAATTGTACATAAGTACAAGTTACTCAGATAAGTCACCACTTTGCTAAGATATGGAAGAAGACCCAAACTGTCACCCTTAGATGGGAGGAAATTGGTTAGGATGTTCAGGAACAACCCAGGAACCACCAAGGTTCAAGCCTGCCATGAACTGGAAACTGCTGGTACAGTAGCTTCACTGTCCACAGTAAAGCAAGTTTTACATTACCATGGACTGAGAGGGTCCCAACCAAGAAAAAAAAACCCTGCTCCAAGATCAATACCTTCAAGCTCAACCGAAATTTGCAGCTGCACACATGGACAAGCCTTCTGGAGAAACGTTTTATGGTCAGACGAGTCAAAGAGTGAGCTATTTGGCCACAATAACAAGAGGTATGTTTGGAGGAGTGAAGTTGAGGCTTTCAAATCTAAGAACACTGTATCAGCTGTCAAGCATGGTGGTGGTAGCATCATGCTCTGGGGCTATTTTGCTGCCAGTGGTACTGGTTTGCACAAAGTGGATAGAATAATGAAAAGAGAGGACTACCTCCAAATTCTTCAATTTCACCTCACATCAACAGCTAGACAGTTGAAACTTGGACAGAATTGGTTTTTCCAAAATGATAATGATCCCAAACACAAATCCCAACTAGTTTTGGAATGAATAACGCAGGCTAACATTAACCTTCTGGAATGGCTTTCCTAAAACCCCAACCTCAACCCTATTGAAAATGTGTGGACTATGCTTAAAAGTCGGGTCTGTGCCAGGAAACCAATCATTATAAATGAACTCTTCTAATTCTCCCAAGAAGAGTGGTCAAATATTCAGCCAGAATTACACCAGAAGCTTGTTGACCAGTAGCTTGGCTACTAAAAGCGACTTGCTAAGGGACATTTAACCAAATATTAGTGGGGGTGTATATACATATTTGAGGCAGTATGTATAATTTTGACCCTGTGTGGGTTAGAGAAAATCCAAAGTAAATTCAAATTTGTGCACCCAATTCTTGTTTTTTTAAAATCATTTAAAAGTTCAAAGAAATCATTAAAAGCCCAAAATTACCATGTAATCCATGCCCATTGTAGCCCCATGGACATTGGGCTCAACTTGTACAATGGCTTATTCAGACCCCCTTCACTTTTTTCAATTTTGTTGTGTTGCAGCCTGATTTTACCGTCATTTGAATTCCTTTTTTTCTCATTGATCTACAAAACAATAATGACAAATTGAAAACAGAATTTCTTCGTACTTAGTTGACGCACTTTTGGCAGCAATTACAGCCTCAAGTCTTTTTGGGTATGATGCAACAAGCTTTGCACACCTGGATTGGGGGATTTTCTGCCATTCTTCTTTTCAAATCCTCTCAGTCAGGTGGGATGGGGACTGTCGGTGGACAGCCATTTTCAGGTCTCTCCAGAGATGTTCGATAGGGTTCAAGTCAGGGCTCTTGCTGGACTGCTCTAGGACATTCACAGAGTTGTCCCTAAGCTACTCCTGTGTTGTTTTCGCTGTGTGCTTAGTGTCATTGTTATGTTGGAAGGTGAACCTTCAGCCCAGTCTGAGGTCCTGAGCACTGTGGAACAGATTTTCATTGAGGATATCTCTGTACTTTGCTCCATTCAGCTTTCCCTCAACCCTGACCAGTCTCCCAGTCCCTGCTGCTGAAAAACACCCCCACAGCTGCCACCCCCATGCTTCACTGTTGGGATGGTATTGGGTAGGTAATGAGCAGTGCCTGGTTTCCTCCAGACATAACGTTTAGAACTCCAAGCAGGCATGTCTTTTGCACTGAGAGGCTTCCGTCTAGCTGCTCTGCCATAAAGCCCAGATCTGTGGAGGACTGCAGTGATGGTTGTCCTTCTGGAACTTAGTCCCATCTCCACACAGGATCTCTGGAGCTCAGTCAGAGTGACCATTGGGTTCTTGGTCACCTCTCTCACTAAGGCCCTTCTCCCTCACTTGCTCAGTTTGGCTGGGTGACCAGCTCTTGGAAGAGTCCTGGTTGTGCCAACCTTTTTCCATTTGAGAATTATCAAGGCCACTGTGCTCTTGGGAACCTTCAGTGCAGCAGAAATTTCTTGTACCCTTCCCCAGATCTGTGCATTGTAACAACCCTGTCTCTGAACTTTATAGGCAGTTCCTTTGACCTCATGGCTTGGTTTTTGCTCTGATATGCATTGTCAGCTGTGAGGCCTTCTTTAGAGAGGTGTGTGTCTTTCCAAATCATGCCCAGTCAATTTAGTTTACCACAGGTGGACTCTAATCAAAACATCTCAGCAACGATCAAGAGAAATGGGAGGCACCTGAGCTAAATTTCAAGTGTTTTTTCAAAATAATATTTCACTCTTGTCTTTTAAATAAATTTACAAAGAAATCCTAGAATTCTATTTTCAATTTGTCATTGTGGGGTACTGAATGTAGATTAATGAAATTTTTTTTTTTAAACGATTGTAGAATCAGGCTGCAGCATAACTTAAACTTAAAAGCAAAATTTAAAACAGTGAAGCGGGTCTAAATACTTTCTGAAGCCACTGTACACCAATGGATGAATTTTTTTTTTTTCCATATTATTGAGGTAACGTTTATTTGTTAAGGTGCTTTTATTTTGAAAGGTGAGGAGCAGCAAGGTCAAGAGAGGGAGGAATTAGAAGAATGGAAGAAAAAAAAGAGATGGAAGAGTGAGTTAGATTGCATCTCTATGGGAGTATGTTTCCTTCTTTTTTTCCTGTGAGACAGCGCGGTGGGGCAGATAAGGATGGCTCCTCTTGAACTTGACAAGGCTTTGCGACGGAGGAGAGGAGCCATTTTCTTTTCTTTAGAGCCATTGGCTCCCATGACCACAAGTAGCGATCCAGGCCTGGAATGATCAGAATTGGTCATTCGGGGTCAGTGTGTGACTGACTGCATTTTGTATTTACTCAGGTTATCTTTGACTAATATTTTAATTTGTTTGATGATCTGAAACATTTAAGTGTGACAAACATGCAAAAAAATAAGAAATCA
>VUQI01031597.1:0-11293 GCA_015106735.1 Paratilapia polleni
ATGTCTGGTCATCTGTTTGTGACCTCAAGCTGAAGCACACTTGGGTTCTGCAGCAGGACAATGATCCAAAACACACCAGCAAGTCCACCTCTGAATGGCTTAAGAACAACAAAAAAAAAGACTTTGGAGTGGCCTAGTCAAAGTCCTGACCTGAATCCGATTGAGATGCTGTGGCATGACCTTAAAAAGGCGGTTCATGCTCGAAAACCCTCCAATGTGGCTGAATTACAACAATTCTGCAAAGATGAGTGGGTAAAAATTCCTCCACAGTGAAGTAAAAGACTCATTGCCAGTTATTGCAAACGCTTGATTGCAGTTGTTGCTGCTAAGGGTGGCACAACCAGTTATTAGGTTTAGGGGGCAATCACTTTTTCACATAGGGCCAGGTAGGTTTGGATTTTTTGTTTCCCTTAATAATATAAACCTTCATTTAAAAACCGCATTTTGTGTTTACTTGTGTTATCTTTGTCTAATATTTAAATTTGTTTGATGATCTGAAACATTTAAGTGTGACAAACATGCAAAAAAATAAGAAATCAGGAAGGGGGCAAACACTTTTTCACACCACTGTATATTGTTATTATCCTTTATCTATCAAAGGAACATTTTTTGCATACTTGTTTCTTTTTTTACCAGTACATTTACATAGTTTTATCAAGACACAATGCCAAGATTTAGATATAAAGGGTCACGTATTAGTAATATATATTAATTTTTATGTAATAGATACAATGGTAAGAAAAAGTATCTTTCTAATCAACTTGTTTTCTGCATCAACTTGTCACAAAATGTGATCTGATTTTTATCTGGTACCTGCAGATCAGACCTGCACAAAGCTCAGGACTAATGTGGATCACTCTCCTTTATAGAACTGCTTCTGCTCAGCCATATTCTTAGGATTTGGACTCTCTTGGGGTTATTCCACAGTATCTCTATTAGATAAAGGTCAAAATGTAGGTTAGGGTTGTCCTGCAGCAACACACAACTTCTACTGAGCTTGAAACTACCCTGTAAGCTTTCTGAAATACATCTTGGTATGCACCTTGACACATCGTCAATCACAATACCTTGGGTCATCAGCCGTGTTGGATATATTTACGTGAAGCTGAAACCCAGCCTGGTTTCAGTGACCAACTTGATGGCCCTTCAGTAGCTGGTCCGTTTGGTGCAGAGTATATTATAGAACTTGCGGAGGGACTGAGCAGGAAATCCTCTACATCCCATCTGGATCCCATGGTACAACACTGGTCCACCAACCTAGCATTCATTGCCTTCTTCCTCTTATCACCAATGGGATTGTGAGCTTCAAGAGGATAACCTACTTGGAGTCCACTGAGGGCAACACCACATCTTGCCTCAGCAATAATCTCTGGGAATTCTAGTTGTTTCACCAGAACAACTATCAATTCCTATTCTAGCGCTGTTGCAAGCTGGCCAGAAGTGATGAATCAAGTGGTGTTGGCTTCTCCCCAGCACCTTGGAAAATAATTTTCCAAGGTTCCACTGTAATTCACCTCTTGGATGATGTTTTTATGTTGGTATGCAGAGCCACTTGTACACCATATGTAGTGCTGTGTGTCCTTCTCAAACAATTCAACCTTTGTATCATTCTTTTGTGAAATTATGTTGTTTTTTGAGAACATCCTGCCATGGATACCATACCTTTTTATGATTTGTGCATGGTAAATGTCAGACAGTGATCTTAACCACTTAGTTAAAAATGGGGGCTTTTTTTCTTTTAGAACAAAACCTGGAAGTTCTAGTTTCCCCATGATTCTCTGTTTGTCGGTCAAACTAAAAAAAAAAAAGTCAACACAGATTTTATGAGGTGATTAACCTAACTTTAACTTCAAGAAAATACTGTCTTTGGCCTACTTTTCAACATTTCCATCTGACTTATTTTAAGATAAGGTTCTGGTAAATGCTGTTCTTAATATGCATGCTTGGCTGCATAATTATACCATGCTAAAATGCTGAGACTAAAGATGCATACCTCAAGAAAACAGTCACAATCCTCATCTGATGATCCATGAAGAAGACTAATAAAACAGGTTTACTCTTCCTCTGAAGAGCTCCTAGGTCCAGCTCTTAAAGAAAAAGGAAAGATGCAAGCTCAAACTGCATCATAAAATAACCCTGTTTTGCTATGCAGTTTGTAGTTAGGGTTAAATATCAATGACCTAAACTGAAAGATCTTATAAACAAGAACCAAAGTGCAATCTGGTTGAACTGACAATTCAAGTTCCTAGTTATAGGGAATCCTAATAAGCAAAGGTACTCATTGGATTTCAGCAGAGCCAGTCCAGCTCTTGACTTCTATGATTTTGCTGTCACTGATATCTGATATGATTTAAATAAAAGACTATGCTATGGGGATTCAACATTTGAATATGGCTGAAAATCAATATTACACCAGGTTCCACATATTGCTCTTGCTCATTTAAACACAGTGCTTCAGTAGACTCCTTCCATACCTCAGCACCCCGAAAGCTTTCTGGCTGCTTTCCCAAGTCAGATATTCTCAGAGGAGCTTCCCCACTGAGACACAGCCCTGAGCTGCACTTTAAAGCATCATACTGGAACTGAAGACTATAGGAACCTTTGACATCTCTGTGACACATCTGTGACTATTCACCATTTCCAGGAGGGCTGGCAAGTGTCCATATGCTTGACCTTCTAGGTCCGTCACGGTTTTGCTCTGTAACAATGCTTCCCAGACTTCACAGGTCAGCTACCAGCCTCAGACACACACAGGATCCTAATTATGGGTCACAGCTCTCCATTTGTTATTCTTCTGTGAAGATACTATTTTCTGTAGTGCATTTATTCATGTCAAGCTGTCTTGTAATCTTTTCTATTTTCTATCATGTATTTAAGGATTTGGACAGGTTTGAAATGAGGAGCAGCTCTGATTTGTAGCTTGCACGCCACCTGTAGGCCAGTTTTATTCATCAAAACTGAATCTAAATTCTTGGCTTGTTCAAGAATGCATTTCATCAAGTCCCACAGTCAGGCTGTTTAGCCATTTTGGCTATGGGTACATTTCTGCTACAGTATGTCATGCCTCACTAGCACTGCTTCCTCAGACATGAGGACAATTAAAAGTTAAAAATGTGTTGATAGCCATGTGGCATGCCTCAGACAGTCTACTGGTTGGTTGGCCTGTTTACCATGTTGGTCTAGGATGAAATACATCAACAACTGGATGCAACTGGGCAAAATTTCATATTGCCTCATGACTGGTGCTGGGAATAATGCATTACACAGTAATGCATTACTGTAATTACATTTGTCTGTAAGGTAGTAATGTGTTACTGTTCAAAAATTCAGTAATCACATTACAGTTACTCATTTGTTACATTTGCAGCTACTACTTTTATTTTGAGGCTGTATGGCCTGCTTTGAGTGTTGCCTTGGTTCTCTTAGCCATGCAACATTTTATATGTAGTGAACTTTTGGCTGGTTTTCATCACCTTTGCTAACAGTAGACCTATAATACTTCATCAAGGAGCATGACAGAAACTTATGGTGTATGTTCTTCTGGGATGTGGATGTGGATGTGAATTTGAGCTGATACTTGGGCATATACAAAGCTTCACAGTAAAGTGGTAAATACATAACAATGGCAACATTAACAAGTAATGTTGAATAAATGTATGTAACAAACACTGCTTATGACCAGTATATGAACAAATGTAATGAGTGTGACCACGGTTAGCTCTTCTAACATCAAGATATTTGTTTTCCAATTGTGAATATGTTATCTTGAATGTTATAACATTTAGCTAAGAGCTGTCATCTCTTAGCCCTTTTTTAGAAATATTCATAATTCTCAGTTATCGGTCCTGCAATGAAAGAAAACCATTCCGTACCTAAAATGGCAAACCTTCTTCATTTTGTGTCTAAGTCTCTGTTTTTGTCCTGACAATTAGGCTAAAGTTCAGACAGCTCTGTTCCCACGTTCTGTCTCTATGAATGAATATATACATTTTCTTCTGTTCTATTCATGTTTATGTTAAAGCCTTCACTTCACATTTTTGGCATGAACTCAGTGTCCATGGATCTTTCTGGCCAGATTCCCTGAGCTAATCAACCCTTAGTCCCTTTTCTATAAATTCTAATTCTGTCACTATGCCCTTCTGGTTTATTATTGTGCAATCTCCTTCTCACCTTCCCCACTTTATTTGTATCCACCAGAGTTTTCATTGTCTATCTGCTATAAACTTTTACTCCACTACCAGTGACTACCAGTATCTACTCTCCAGGGGTTGTGTCAAGTCTCCTGCCTTTACTTTGGACTATGCTCTACGAAAATGCTTCTTATTATCGAAGTGTAAACACCAGAAACTCATCTATATTTAAATGGATTGAACTGTGTCCCAACACATTATAGGTAACACTACATCCTAAAATGTAATCAAATCATGGGACTTTTGAACTCGTCTGGGCTTATGAGTTTGGTTCTGATTTAAAAGTGCAAACAGGCCAAAAGTAGTTCCTCTCTCTTGCCCATTCTGACAGATATACCCAAATAAAGAAGAAGGAAAAGAAGTATGTTTGAGCCTCAAATATGAAAATAGACAAAACTGAGCAGTCATAATACTTTGAGATGACTGCAGATTACAACGTTGGGCTCATCTCTGCCAAGTGCTGCCTCGCTGTAAATGATTCAGTTGTTCCCGGCAGCAAGGAGCTCTGCAGTATTTCCACATTAGGAGCTAATCCTTTTGAAGATGAAATACCTTCTGAATGTATCTCTCACTTGGCTAAAGCACAGTGCCAACAAGGATCAAATAGACTGCTTTGTTCTCAAGTAATAAGTCATTGAGGGGATATGCCAGAATATGTATGATCACATTAATTGCCTGGCTGCTAAATAAAAGTATTTCCCTCTATTATCTCAACATGCCAGGGTGCTGAGCAGTCAACAAATCTAATAGCGGTTCCCCTCTGCCTGGCCAAAGAGGCCTCTCTATCACCGCTCAGCAGCCACAGGGCACCGCCGGCATAATAGCAATCTCATTCACCACCACCCAGAGCTCAGCTGGCAACCCAAACAGGCTTTCCATCATGACTAGGACACAGCGCAAGATGATATTCAAATGGAGTGGGCAATTAAGATGGATCAGGATGTGTGCAAAAAGTATTGAGCTAAAACAAATATGCAAGAGGGTGCATTTGTAATGTGAAAGACGGAGGGCTTGCATGGCTGATGAGCTTTGAGAGGGTTGTGAGATGATCAACAGAAGAAAAAAAATCGCAACATGAAATATGCAGCACTATATTTAGATATTGTATACTTTTTTTCCTTTTGTTTTTTTTTAAACATTCTTCAACGATAATCTATTACTGAAAGCCACAAGATGGTACAATAAGATGTACAGAGAAGCTTTATCAAAAAGGAAAGTTTTAAGCCTAATCTTAAAAGTAGAGAGGGTGTCTGTCTCCTGAATCCAAAATGGGAGCTGTTTCCACAGGAGAGGGGCCTGAAAGCTGAAGGCTCTGCCTCCCATTCTACTTTTAAATACCCTAGGAACCACAAGTAAGCCTGCAGTCTGAGAGGCCCAGATACACATAGGATCCTAATTATGGGTCACAGCTTCCCTTTTTTATTCTGAATTACTGAAATACAGACCGGCTGTTTTTGTTTTTTTAAATGCAAACTTTTGCTCTAAAGTAGGTCACCATATACAGTGTATACCAGCATTTTTAAGTCACAAGATATGCTTCGGAACAGAGAGTGTTGGATTTTTGGAGGCAGAAGTGACCCTATTTGGATGAGAGGGTGAAGTGCTAAGTTATTAACAAACCTAACAAGCTGCAGCCATGATACATACCAGATTGTGACTCCATAGTGTAGTGGTTTACACATTCACTTGACAAGTGAAAGGTCACTGGTTTGATTTCAGCTGGAGACACAAGTCCCCTTTTGGGGTTGTGTCAGGAAGGGCATCTGGCGTGGAAAAAAAAAAAGAAAAATCAAACATGTGAAACTACCTGTTGTGGTGACCCCTTGTGACAAGGGAGCAGCTGAAAGTAGCTTCCTAGTGATACATATCAAAATAAATAATACTAGAATTCCACTCACCAAAACTGAAGAATAAAGTTTTTGGATGGTGTTAATCTCACAGCAAACCAAGTTATTCACCAAATAATTTGTTAAAAGATTCTCCAGAAGGCACCAACACCACAAACACAATGGACAGGTCCAGTTCAATGACTCATTTAAAAAAGAATTACCTACTCTACAGTTGTCGGGGAGGGGGAAACTATCCATAGAGACCCAAGCCTTTTTTTAGTGCCAGGCTGTAAACATGCTTTTAAACGCTGCTAAAGTTGACCATGTTAATATGGGATTCTTTGGGGACTGAGTCATGTTTGGAGCCAGCCTCCAGTAGCCACTCCAGGAACCACAGTTTTTGGCATTTCCACTTTGGTTTCATTTTTCAGACCCAGACGTTCTTGCTTGATCAAAACTGTAAATACCCTGATATAAAACAAATGTCACTGCACAGTACAGATGACCTCTAATGCAGTCTGGCTGGACTCTTATCCAGTCATGCAAATACTGTAGTTTTGGCATTTTTGTCCATGTTCTGAGGCTTCTGCTTTTCATCCCAGTACAATGACATTTAATGAAATTTCATTCATGGTGGAAACTTAAAAAATAAAAAGTCTTTGGGTAATCCTATGACTAGGCTGTCAATTCTAACTACTTCATAACTACTGCATGTCTGCTTTGAGGACAGTAGATTTCAAGTGTGACCTCAGCAAATATTGTATGGAGAGCAGAACATTTTATTCTTGAATATCTAGTAGTTTGAGCTAGCCAAAGTTCAATAACAAACTTCATTTGGAGTTTTAACTGTAACCTAGTTTTTTTAATCACTGGATCAAGCCTGCTCAGTTGTCATAGGTGGATATTCGGAACCTGACTTGGTTTAGGATGTGTTACAAATTAATTCAGAACAGTATAACTTAGCTCACTGGTAGATACTCAATTCTCAGTTGAGTTTGTGCAGGAGGATTTAGACCTATACTGTTGAAGTAACAATGAATACAAGTGCATATGAAAAAAAATGCTTGTGAGAATGTTTTCTTCTAACTTATGACCTAAACTCAAGAGAGACTAAGGTATCTCTTTATATACCAAATGGACTCGTACATATTTGCAAACATTTGTGGTCCTTGAAGGATATAGCCTATAGACAAAACTGATTCCCTGTCTTTTTATGTATGCCTTCGTCCTAATTCGATACTTTGTTCGGTGCTGGCAGCATCAACATTGACTGTAGTCTGTTGGTCATGTTCCAACTGGTTGAACAGACCCTTAAAAACGCAAAGAAGTGGATGAAAGAAAAAACAGAACAATATGAAGAATATTAATATTAATAATATTAATTTTGATCACACTCGTGAAACAAAACTACATTTTTAACCTCCCTAAAGTTCCTAAACAGATTGCACTAGTACAATGACACATGTCATAGTTTTACAGGCTGATGACATATTGTTGAAAGCTTACTACAGATTTAATGAAGAATGATAGACATTATATTGCCAGTATAGCGGAATAAATACGTCTATGCACACACTAGTTCGTGCAAAGCCAGATCATTGGAATAAGAAGAAATAATAAGGACTAAGTGATGAATATGAGTCACTCAAGCTCCACTGTGAACGGAGGCGTGAAGCCAACTGTAGCATGCTGGCAGCAGTGCTCTCCACTCTGCCAGCACTGGCTCCTGCACGGGAAGGGGAGGATTCAGAGATCCGCAGCTCATGATCGCCTTCAGTGTGTGGAGCCCGTTTCTGTGGAGTTATTATTCTCATGATGGTCTTAAACACCGCCAGTAGCACACTACTGTGGACGGTCGCTTAGGAGGCATTGTTTATTCGGCGTCGTTTCTGGACCCTTATTGTCCTGCAGTGACCACCGAGTGACTGCTGGACTGCAGCAAGCACCGGAACCCCCAGCGGTGCCCAGTGTACCCCGACAGCTCAGGCATGCCATCTGTCTCGACGGTAAACGTTGCTGTCTCGTCCGCAATTCGCTTCACTACTTGAGGGAATCTAAGTTGGTGCAATGGAGACTTCCGGGAGTGATGCGGCGGACACATACTTGGGGAAAGCCGAGGAAAGAGATTATGATCTTGAACATCTGCCTCCACTGCTGGAAGATGAGGTGAGAGGCTGGGATTTTTGAAGGAAAAAGTTCAAACTGAGCGTTGCCATTTGTTTGAAATTAATACGAATATCGATTGTTGATTCAAATTATGTGTTGGACGTGCAGTCTTTTTGTGTTTCCTATAAAGCTGTCAGTTCAAATTTCGATAAACAGTCTACCATTCTTAATCTGCTCAGGGTTTAAAGTCACTTGGAGAAGCTTTATTAGGGCCTTAAAATTTAAGAATATTTAATTGCGTTTAAGACGAACAAGGAAGCAGAATTAGCCTATCCGCTGTTTCAAACTGATAAATCTGGAAGAGGCTGGGTGGAGGGGTGGGGGTCTTTGGTCGTACAATAGGCTTTTGGGCTTTTGAGGGTGGGGGGCTTTTGAACACTCTAGGTTATGTTGCCTATCTGACAAGTTTAAGGGGTGTGCTGCTCTTTAGTGGAACTGCTGACAAGAGCCACCAAGAAGTCATCTCTCCTTTGTAAGGTGTGAAAGATAAAAACAAGCAAGCAAAGCAGCAAAAGGTTTACCGTAATGAGGTACATTACACCATTAGCTTTGACCTAATTGTCAGGAATGAGCTTTTTGTGAGCATATTTATAACCCTTTAACAAACATATTCGTCATTTAGCAGAAATGTTACTGAAGAGCTATTTCTGGGTTCATCATTTTCAAGAATTTCTATGCATCCCTATGTACTGCACATTAAATCAGTTTTTATTTGCTGCAACAACCATTCCATACATGCTGGTTGTCAAGAGAGCCCTGGAAGAGCCCTTCCAAAGAGCTCCCAGTGTGAGTGATGAGGGATGTCCTCCTTCTGGGAAAAAAAAAAAAAAAAAATCCAAATTTGAACCTTCAGCAGTAGACAGTGTATCCTTGTTGAGCAGACACAATGAAGAAACTTGATTTTGTAAACAGAGTTTTCGTATTGAAACTGCTGAAGTGTCATATGCGTGATGCAAGGAATACCGTTTTCTGTGGTTACAAATTAATGGTCAGCATGAGGTTACAGCAAGTAAAGCCTTTTTTTTTTTAAATAGTTCTTATGGGCATTTCTTGAAGCATGAGAACTGAAAACAGTCCACCTCTCCCCCAACCACATTGCCTCAGTATGCATCTTAACCACTAACACAGGAATACAGGCCCTCTCTTTTGCTGTTCCTCTCAGTACTGTAGTGCAAAGACATGCGCCATACCGAAAGCCTCACCAGAACCTTGAAACTCAGAGGCAAACTTATATAGGACAGCACATTTAACTTGAGGGGGGTGAGAGAGACTAGCATTCCCCTGCACTGTTCTCAAGGGAAACTGTCTATTTATGGGACTGCCGCTGCTGCTGCTGCTGCTGCTGCTTGAAGTGGCACTTTTCTGCCCTGTAATTTGGCTCTACCCCACTTGATCACATCAGTATGCTTTGTTCGCAATCTGTTGCAACTCTCCTGCACCTACAAGATAGTCGTAAATCAAAACAGATAGGCCCTTCTCGTGCAATCAAAGATAAAGCAGTGATTGTGAGAGCAGAGCTGTTGATTGTCAGAGAACAGAAGCATTAAGACTTTTACGGTTAGCGAAGAAAATTAAGCTCCCATTGACAACTGCTGTGATATAAATAATGTCATGAAAGAAAAAAAATTGTCATTAACAAGTAAAGTGCTAGATATAGTGTGACAGTCACTTCTTTGTGACACCCCCCTACACACACACACACACACACACTCTGCACTTCCACTCCTCGATCTGAGTTAAAGGCAGCTTTTGTATCCTGTTTCCTGTAATAATCAGACCACAGCATTATGCTTAATGCTGCATGGAATCTGTGAGATCACTGCGTCTGGCTGGATAAATGGGGCCAGTGGCTCACAAACGATGTAGTGTGTCCCTGTGGGTTTGTAGATTCATTTCATGAAATAAAAGTGTGCGTATGCGTGCACAGGATGCTATATTATACCAAATGTGACTGCTACTGTGGATTTTCTACTGTTAGTGTCGAAATTAGAGCACTACAGAAGCTTATGAAGGCAAACATACTTTGTCATGCCTTCAAAGAAAAACTTTAGATCATACAGCCACTTAGTTACAATCGCATGTAAGTTTGAATTAACTTCTTCAGTCTTAATCACAATATGAGTCAATTTCCAAACAATTTCCAAAGACCGGTAGGGATGTAACGCAGAACACTCTTTTTAAAGTAAAGCGTTTGGTGTTTATTTGGCAAAGATTTATTTCTTTATGAAAATCAGTCCGTCCAATTATTGCAATGAGTGTCAGAGTGTCAAAATGCCAGTTTTTATTATAGTCAGAGTCAGATGTAGTCAACATGTGTGATAGTGAAGTCAAGCCTGCAAGTATTTTCTCACAGACAAGCTGCGCCAGGCTCCTATAGAGACATAATGAGAAAGAGACATGGCACTCAAAGAATCCTGAAGTGAATCTAGTATATCTGCTGTAGAAATCTACAGCAGGATAGATGGTAATAGAAGTATAACTTCCATTGAAAAAGAAACCTTATTTTCAAGTCAGCAACCTTTTTAAGCTGTTTTTATGAGATTGGACTGGCAATTCTATAAATGTGGTTTTTATGTTGTGGTGGCCATTGAAATTAAGTAAATTCAGATAATGCTTCAAAATAACTGCCCAAATAAATGCCTTGCAAGATGGCGGCTGAATTGTAAGAGTTGCTTCTAAAAGGACGTTGGCACCTACAGTTTACAAGCACAAGCAAATGTGTTAGGTAATTCTGTCTTTAAAGCCCCCTTCAGTTCAATATTTTGTTTTGATTATTGCTCGGTAAGTTTAATGCCTCACTCTCATGTACATACAGAACCTGTTGAGAGAGTAAAGGTTCTATACTGTAAGCTCGACTTGAATCTGAGTTTAAGAACAGGATTGGTAACATCACCAGTATTGGAAGTCATGTTCCAATATGAAGAGTTGGATACTCTTCATACGTCTTTATGATGTTGGTGTGGTCTTTAAAATAATCACTGGCCAAGGACCCAGATCCACCTGAGAAACAAATTCACTTGGCTACCAATATATTCAGAATTTTATTTAGGGTTGGTTTTAAGCGTAGGGCTCCTATTGACAAATAAATGCAACTTACACCTTACACAA
>VUQI01031601.1:1524-15146 GCA_015106735.1 Paratilapia polleni
TTACTGTTTCTTTAAAAGGGACCTATTATGCTTTTCCAGATCTTCTGTCTTATAAATGTTGTTACAGTGGTGAATGGTCATATTAAACATGGACAAAGGTTCAAATAATGAGGTCAGTGTATGTACAAATAATCTTTATCATCCAAAAGCTCAGGCTTTAGACTGCTGTAAATGTTTGGTTTATGGAATATAAGACAGTAGGTCCACCTTAAGCTTATCACAATCCTCTATTAGTGAAAGTGCAGATCACATGCACTTCTAAATAAAAACAAAACTGTGCACACTTTGCAGATGAACAACAGACACTATGAAACTTCTGGAGATGGCCCTCTTGCTTACTAATTCTTTCCCCGGAAATGTGACATACTCATACTTCGAGGGTTATTTGGGGGGATGTTGTGTCCAATAACACAACAGGCCACACAGCATGTGCCCAAGCTGCATCAGCCTAGAGTTCAAGTTTCATTGGCATGACATGATGCAGGAGCAGGTGGCTTGTAATGGGTGATGATGCATGAGGTTAGCTTTCTCATGCACCTGATGATTTTCAGCCTGTGACCACATCCCATCAGTGGCACATATTCCCGCTGTATGGTTTAGACAAGATGTCAAAGTGTCTCATTTGTATTCGTTGGTGGTGGCACAGTTAGAAAAACAATTTGGCAAGTGTGATGCCCAAAAGATTTTCACTCCTGTGAAACAGTTTTGACTAGAGAGGCAGAGAAGATTTATGTGCCCCTGGTTCATGGCTGCAGGCGGCTCTAAGAGGCTCAAAGCCACCTATACGTTCTGAGACACTTCTTGACAATGTGGAGAACTTCCTCAGCAGCCAGCCAGTGGTAAAGTTGGTGGTTACGGGTGCCATCCTAGCACGAGGCACCAGATGGGATTCAGATCTGGCTGTCTTCCTCTAAGATTCAAGTGTTAGCTGACTGCCCATAATGAGCTGAGCTAACAGACTGTGCAGCTGGGCTCCTCCTCTGCAATAATTAGCTCCCAGAAAGCAATTACTAATAACTATACTTTTAAAACCTCATTGCAACAACAGGAAAGAGAGTTTGACCTCTGAGCTAGCCAATCTGTATTTACTGAACACTCTCACATTTTTGTTATTCAAACTTAATTTATTTGTGTTCAAATCCTGAAAACAGTTTTGCTTGGTGCTGCAAGCAAAACAATTCCAGAAAAACTTGAAATGAGACAAATGAGAGCTCAGTAATGCTCGCAGAAGAACACTGGCTTCAGTCGAGGAGCTCTTTTTCGTGGGTTGAATAATGCGTGCTGGGCTGTGAGTCAGAGTTGTTGAAGAGGAGGAGAGTGGAGAGAGGTTGCATCCCAGTCATGGTGTTGCTCTACATTCAGTCTGGGTGACCAGGGGCCAGTGCCACTGTATGGGCTGTAGGCAGCGGTGAATCACAGACCTGTTGCAACTTTGTAGTGGCACAGACTCTCTAAGAACAAGCTCAATGTCCTTTCATCACTCTCCTCTATGCTGATCTTTCAGGCCATCCTTTCCACTTATACTGAGACATTTTATGCTGATTGTCATGACAACAGCAAATGAACAACACCACAGTGCAGGGCTCTCCGGCTCCACATTTTCCTGCTAACATGTAACATCTATAGAATATGTGTTTGATTACAAAGTCATATTCTTTTGAAGGTCCATTATAGGGCTAGAGCATGCGAATATCTGAATCCATTTGAATAGTTTTTAATAGACTTAAAATAATATTTTAAGAGTAGTTAGAAGACACGATTTTCCATAAGATATATATTTTTGGTATAACTACAGGCTTTAAAGCAATGCAAGTAGAACTTGAGGTTCTTATACTTGAGGCATGATAAACCAGCACACTCAAAGTAACATATAAACACTGGCCAGAAATAGCTATCATTTGTTATAAAAGCTATTACAGGAAAATTCCATCCTGAAACAGTTAAAAATGGTACTGGCAGCTGCACTTCTTAGCTTCCAGTTTCCAAGCAGCCGCTTTTGGGCAAATCTGTTGTCATGCTAAAAAATCTGTAAACCTTGCACTAAAGCCACAGTTAGCCTTTAATCACTAACTGACTTCCTAAAACCTTCACTGATGATGGTAACTGTCCCACATTCACAAGGTGGCACTAAAAACACGGTCAATTTTAACCAGCTCCATCAGCGCTGTGGACTAGCACCTGAATGCTCTGGCACTCAAGAGTTAGCCATTTTCGGTGATCAAGTTGAATAAATGTCACAATTGATGCCGAGCACTTGGAAAACCACTTCACAAATCCAGCTCATCATTATATCACAAATCCAAATGACAAAGAGGATCAGTGTGGGCTTCTAAAGGAGCCTTTTGGGGAAATGACACTTGAGGATATGGAGCAGCCGGGCTCTCTCTCTCATCACTGCTCACATTAACATTGACAGATCTTTTCTGCCCAGAGTTTCTTTTTTGACGAGGCACAAGTGTTATTTATTCCCTCGTTGCCATCTACCATCAGATTGGCCTGCCTCCACAAACAGGAAACTACAGATTTAGATTAAATATAGTCAGTATATTATAGATGTAGTTTAGAAAGCATCCTCCTCATCCTCCTAGTCATGAATCACATTATCTGGTTTTATATTGTTTGTTATTATTGTTATATAATTTATTTGTATGTTAAATTTCCTCTGTTTCTTACACAGTCTCCTCATTAATATTCTGTTTTGCTCATCCTGGTAAATCCTATCAGTACTGTAATTTACAATCCAGCTGAATATGTACCAGAAAGAAGCAGCAAGCTTCCTTCACCTCTCTTCTACCCTTGGCATAACCCGCTGTTACCATAGAGATACTTTCCACCAACCACAGTCTTCATTTTGTTATACTTTTTCTGACTTTATCAGACTTTGTTATTTCAGCCCTTTTTCCACACTTACCTATTACAGCCAAGTGAGCTGAGATAATCTGAAAAACCCTTGCATGATAAACAGTCAGACTAACTTTGTTTCAAAACTTCCTTGCTCTTAGTATAGACAGGCAAATGTTTGAAAAAGCTTGGTGTGGTCTCGATCTGATCATTTACAAACAATGGCGAGTTTGAACACCACCCTAGGGAGTGATAGCCATCTGTATGAGTGTATGCTACAGTAAGCACAGCGATGAAGAGAGATGGGCAAACAAAGACACAGCATTTCAGTGTCGTGACCAAGAACAGCGCTCAGCACTGACAGACGAGATACAGCTGCTGCATAAGCTCAGCACTGCCTTAGTTATCTCATCAGTCTATAAATCCTCAGCTGTTGTGTCAGCTAATCAATCAGTCAACTAATGGTTCCAGCATGCTTAAAGGGGAAATAATGCACTGTCACACCTGAAAAGCAATAATCCTGGTTTAATTCTTTCCCCAATCCACTCATCACCCTCACCCATTCTTTATCTTTGACAGGAGCCCTAAGTAAAATAGTATAACACTCACTCAGAGACTGCTACAGCTGACAGGTTTCCTATGAAGCTCCTTAGACGCGGCACCTCCTCGTCCAGTAAGCCCATTCATGTGGGGTCTCCCTCAGAAGCCACCAGCCAGAATGAGAGCTTCGCTGGTTCATCAAATTCGGGGATGTCATCCTCACTGGGGAGAAAGTAGAGCCGAAAGGAGAGAGAGAGAGAGAGAGAGAGCGAGCGAGAGAGAGAGAGAGAGAGAGAGAGAGAGAGAGATGCGCTGTGGCAGGGCAGAAAGCTGCGAGGCAGTGAGAGCGACCGGAGATTACTGCTTACAGAGAGCAGAGAGAGGGAGGGAGTGGAGGACTACATAGAAAATGCATTGTAGAGTAATGCAGCAGACCAGATCACATACCGTAGAGCGTGAGAGGAAGCTCTCACTCTCTCTCTCTTCTTTGTCATCCGTTCACCCTTAACGTTCCCCAAATTCTGTCTTCCTCTCTCTATACTGTAGCAGCCTTTAATAATCACACTAATGTATGCAGCCTGAACCACGTACTATACATTCATTTAGTTTACTGAAGACTTCTTAAACTTGGCACCTCATTAGTTTCTAACTGAACAGCTTCTAACTGAGGAGCAGAATTCCAATCTGATAACTGCCAGGACAAATATCTGCTTTCATCTGCAGGTCAACTAGGAAGTAATTTCAGTTGCTGCAAGGTTTTCATCCAAACATTGTTTATAATGTACAATAATACATTATTATATTATTAAAATGTATAAAGTATTGAATCAGTCCATTTACGTAGATTATGAGAAGCATTTTATCATGTAAAGGCCGGAGTTGTGAACATCTGAGACAGCCACAGGTTGCATTTTCACATATATTTTCCCTTTGAATTTCTTTAACTTTTAGCTTAAGCTCAGTAAGACTCAACAGAAGCTGTATAACAACACGTCACAACTCAGTGATTACTGTATCTAATAGCACTGTAACAAAGTACATTAAAAATACTGAAACCAATAACAATACACAGCAAAGTATGACTGTACATGGGCTAACGGAATAAAGGTACATGTCATGTCACAACCTAACAAGGTCCCAGTGTCTGGCACACTAACTGTGACTTACATCAATTTTCTTGTCTTTATCCAAATGTAAGCCAAGTGACACGTCACTGTGACACTGACTTGCAAACTACACACACACACACACAGTGACAGATTACACATGCAGTAACAGATGGCAGAACCTAACCTGGCAAGCAGTACTACATCAGCGCAGCAGAAGGGACAAAATGCTTTCAAGGTGAAAACACAGTACTGTACAATCAATGAGTGTTACGGTAATCAGTGGCAGACAGAGAACTTGGGCAGTTCTCACTTGTATTTTTTTATTGTTGATAATTAGATTTTCATGTCTGTAGTACTCACAAAAGGTTATGAAATCATCGGCTTAGTTGTATAACAAAAGAGCGTCTTTTTTTTTCTCTTTTTTTTTTAATCTAAGGCCCGCATACCCCCATATGTTGGCCTGGAATCAGCTCACACCTCCACTTTCTCATCTCCATCTCTGCACATCCTCCCTGCTGTAGGTAACTGATTGAATTTGCCTCCTTGCTCCTTGAGTCCAGTACATTATTGACACTTTTGAGATATGTTGTTTCAGACTTCTTTTACTCAGAGGAGTGGATATGTCACTCAAATGTAAAGACAAATTTGTCTCTGGACAAACACATATCCAGCAAGAGCCCCTAATTAAAGTGTTCCCCATATAGACCTCAGAAACAGTGTATATGCCTGCTATGGAAACCTAATAACTAAAATCTGTGGAGGAGAGGAGCACAGAGTGTTTTTGTTGATCCTTAAATATCCGTAAGAAAAAAAATGTGTGATGATTTATAAATAGAGCTACTTCTAGCTTATGCCACTGCACAGTGCAGTATGTTATTAAAGGTATGTAGCTTCCTTCTGCCAAAGTTTCCACATGGTACTTTTTCCAACCTTTACAGCTAATGTATAAGCAGCATAACTATGCATCTACAGCAAACAGAATGGGAAAATTTACCTGCCATTACAAGTTAGTCTGGCTAAAATAAAGTATAATTAACATTAAAGACACAATGAAGTTAATTTAATGAAAAAACTGTTCATGGAATATCTCAGTTATCATAATTTACTGGCATCAGTGTGAAATAGGGCTGCATTTTCAAAGTGATCTGGAGTACTGGGCTGAGCACAGGCATCATACTGATGTTACCTAGCAACAAGGTATTGTATGTGTCTAAGACCACAGCTTAATTCTGAAGTGAAGATGGAAAATAACAGCCTTTTTCACTGGGTGTTTTTAGTGGGATTTCACTGTAATGTAAGATACTGTAAAGATTTACTTCCAACTCACCTCAGACTCATATTCTGTTGACAGATGATTGATGTCAAATCTTTTTGCAGTGAGGAAGCACGGTATTCCTGAATTTAAGAGTTTGTTTGTTCCTGTGAAACAATGGGAAATAATAACTATAGGAATGGCAGAAACCATCAAGAGAGGAAAACTTAAATGATCAGACAGAGCAGTACCTCTTCTGCAGGTGTTGCAAGCTTTCCAAGTCATTTACCAGAAGTAGCAATGCAAAAACACTGCCACCCACTGGCAAAATATTTTGTATAGCATCATTTCTGCATCCTGTATGTTGTGTCATGTTGGTATAGGGATAGGGCTATCAGAGAGAAATACAGTAATCTAGAGGTTTGAAGAGCCTGGTTCTGTTACATAACAAGAAACCAAACCTTGCATCAGTTAAAAAAAAAAGGCAAAGTCAGGCCTGTATGACTAAGGGTTGGTGTTACATAAGCACAGAACACAAAGTACTAAAAGACGCTGCTCAATATTCACTCTAAACTGTCGCCATTAAGGGAGCTAATTTCACTCTTTGGAGGAATTTAAAACTGATTACTCAATCAGTTAATTACACAACTGACGTGGAAAGGGGATGGAAAAAAATGTCACTCACAATCCAACACAGGCAGAAGGCTGTTCATCTTTTGTTGGAAAAAAAGGTCTTTTTGACTGCTCAGAAATACTGAAGCTTTGTAGAATATGCCAATATTTTACATATTTTGTTTATGAATCCCTATAATAATCTGCACTTATCTAAACACATCTTATGCATAAAGAAAGATCTGAGATGCAGTTTTATAGCATCACTCCTTATAACACATCACCAACCCTAAAATACTTTTCAGATTTGTGCAAGAGGTGAGCTGCAGTAGTTTAAGTAGGATAATAATTCCTTATTCATCATTTGGGGAATGTGAATGTAATATCATCTTCTTTTCCACAGAGGGAGCCACAGTCTATAATAAAGAGCCACTGGGGTTGGTCTGACTAGTATCTATTTGATCATCACACCTAACAATAAGCTTCAAGGAGCTCCCTCTTCAATTACAAAATATTTATTTTGCAGGGTTTTTCTTGCATATAAAAATTTTAGCACCCTCTAAAGATGTTTTGACCTTCCACCAAAGGAAAATCACAACCAGCATTTTTTTAAAGCAGGGTTTAATTTATTCAAGCTTAAAAAAAACCATTTTTGGTTATCAAATGGCCAAAAATAACAGGAAAATGCATAAACTGCTATTAATAAAGATAACAAATACATGCACTTGGAGGAAAAAGCCTATTTTATGTATGAAAAAGACAACATTGCCTATTCCTATCACTTATTACTTTGTAATCTTAATCACAAAAGGATTTATGATCTTTTGGTAGTTGACAAGACAATAAACATGATTGGTTTGTTATCTTACTTGACAGAAATCTATGCACTGTCTTGTTATTTCTGAATAAATGGAAACCAACTAATAAAACAAGTTGAAGAAAACAAATTTTATTACAATGTGGATGATTTTCCTTTGGCTCTAGATGAAAAATGCCACTAAAAATTCCTCTGCAGGGTTTTTTGTGTATAATGTACATGGACCAATCAAGACCCATTCTAAACCAGGACCAATCCTGCTTGTCATAGAAATTATAATGATAACTGCAAAAACAACACACTGCGCTGACTGGTGAGGCTTTAATTCATTGTGTAATTGTTTCTATAGCACAAAGGTTGTTGTCATTTTTCCTTAAATTTGCAAACAACCTGTAGGAATTACACTAATACAGAAAAATTCATTCAGCTTAGCGGTTTATCAAAGCAGAGGGATTTTGATGAGCTCTGAGGAAATCATCCATTATCCACTGAGCGTGTGGTGCCCCCCCAGCCCCTCAAGTTAGGCCACGGTGGACCAGCAGGCTGTGACCCACTTCTTTTGTCCCCTCAGTTTATCAGCTGAAGAGGCTTTATTTGTAACATCCTAACCCCATCTTTAGCCCCACCCCCCCCTCACTGCTACACACTCACACACATATTACAGTATCTGTGAGGGACTTAGTGTGTGCATTAACCTTTAACCCGTACACACATGAACCTAAACCTAATCCTTGTGCGCTTAATCCTTTATTTGTGCCCTCACCCTGAATTAGTCTCTTAAGGTAGTTAGCAGGCAGTTCTCTTTGATGGTTTTCTCCATTTTCTCCCTTATAAAAACTATTTTTTTTAATAATATAGCTTCTGTTTACTAAGTGCTACCACTGGAAGACATCAAACAGCCGAGTGGACAGAAAGGGAAGTTGCAGCACCGACTAAGCTCTTCAGACTAGACACACAATACTACTTACAGCTACTAATTAATGTTACTTTAATGTTATTAATGCTGAGTTTGTGTAAATTAGATAACTAACGTGGTAGACGTTATGCTAGCAGTCTCACACAGACCTTAGTTAATCATGTGTGCTAATTATGTAGAAACACCTGTGTGAAGTTACAAAAACAAGTAACAAATTTACCATTTCCCAAAATGTAGCGTGTCTATTTAACACCTGTAAAATTACAAAGTAACAGTAACAAACAAAGTAACACTTTTTGTAAATGAATGAATTAGTTACAAAAACTCAATTTAACTACCTTGCTATAAGTTAGGTTTACTCTGGTAATTAAAACATCGCGATAACTCTGTGTTGTAGTTTGTCCTCTGTAGTTTGAGTTTGTCAGGATATTAGACTGTATCAGTATAAAATACTGTATGCTTTATATAAAATACTTTAAAAATACTTTTACTTATAAAATACTTTATGCTGTCTATGATCAGGATTCATATATATTTTCTCTTTCTCCTGAGAAAATGCACAAAGGAGAATGAGAAATACCTGAGAGTAATCCATCTATACCCACAGACTGTGGCGAGATATATGTAGGTTTATCTTGGACAGTGTCACATGTAGTTTCTACTGAAGAATGTCTGTCTTTTGTTTTTTTGGGTTTGGTTTTTTTTTTTTTGTTTGTTTCTCAAGGATCAAAACAATACTTGAAAGACAGTAATTTCTCATTATATTATTCTCAAAGTTTTCGATCTATGAATGTAAATTTGTTAAAGTAAAACCTGAATTTTACTCTTTAAAGAAAAAACAACTATATATTAAGACTATAGCAAATCAAAGACTGTCAGACTGTGCTCCCATTTTGATGTTTCTTTGAATCCTATTCATGGCGTGATTTTTTTATTTTATTTCTTATTTATTTGTCTTTTTGTTCACCTCCATAAATTTATATTTACCAACGTATTTGTTTGAACCAATTGGGCTATGTTAATTTTTTTTTTAAGTATATAAAAGCTATAGTCTGTGGAAATTAAACCGACGACCCCAGAGGAAAAACAAGAGTGTCTGCTTGTATGTGCAGGTTTCAGGCTGGTGCATAACCGAAGGCAGCAGTCTGTTTTTATTTTATCCCTTCACGTGTTCATTTGCTGGATGTCACAGATGTGTGTGAGGCGCCAAAATATGGCGCTATCATTTTCAGCCAATGGGGTGGCCGTTTGTAACAGGTTTCAGCTGGCGTCACAGCCGTGTCTGGCACGCGCATTTAGGAAAGGAAGGATGTTGAGAGGCATCGTGATCGCGCTTATCATGTTTAGCTGGTAAGTTCATCTGGTGTAACAGGCCGATCATTATGGGGGATCTGGGACCCCGAGACAGGATGGACCCTGACCGACCGACGGCTGCGAAGAACTCATCGAGGCGGTTCATACCGGGATAAAAATATTTTGTGTGACCAGTCATAAACAGCCAGTCAGTGAGCTGCAGAGGAGGCGGTGTTTGCTGGGATTCAATCAGAGCCAGTCGCGGCTGGTAGGTTAACGAGAAGAGGGGGTCGTGAGGAAAACTGGGAAGGCAGCAGTTTACAAACACTACTGGATCCAGCTCCGAAGAGCGAGGATAATGGATGAATTGTTGATTAGAAGCCGGCCCGGTCAGCCCAACACAGTTGGAGCAGGGTGGGTTCATCCGGTGTGAAATCAGTCGGCTCTAATCTGTTGGCCTCTCCTCCGCCGGGCGGCGATGTCCGCTTTCTGCCTAGATCTGCAGACGTCTGCCGTGGTTTCAGCACCACTGGAACTGGACAGCGACTGCATGGAGTCCCGGGCAAGCCCCGCCGCTCAGGAGCCCGGCGGCTTTCCGGGTCATCCGCTGCGGCACGCCGGCTCCGGAGGCCTCGGCATGGCCTTGGAGGAGGAGCTGGCCATGCTTACCGGGGAGCGGGGAGCCGAGGAGCAGCTGTCGGACCTAGAGACGCCTGTGGTGGGACATAACACAGACTTGCTGTCGCTCTTTCGCCAAAAGGAAAAAGACTTGGTTTTAGCTGCTAAACTCGGCAAAGCGTTGCTGGAGAGAAACCAAGACTTGACCAAGCAATATGAGAAAATGCACAAAGATCTCAACGACAAATTAGAGGTAAACTAAAGAAAGTAGGCCTGAAAAGTTTTAACACAAGTACCGTTGTGTTTGTCGTTGTCCTAAAAAAATCATTGTCAAGTTTAGGCCTTGTGAGTGTGTAAAACAAACTCAGTTCTCAAGTTCTATGCTTGTACATAATGTGCTCTGAGCCTGGTTATGGTTATACAGAGTAGACAGACTTGCTGCTCAGTCTAATTTAAAGCTAGAACGACCAGCAGAGTATTCATTATAAACTGGTCATGTTTACAATGACGGCTTTACAGCTGAGCTTTTGTTCTTGTTGTTTTCCAAATGCTTCACACAAACCAGCACGTGGCCTGAGAAAAAAAACCCCACAAAGACTAATCCTGTGGCTGTCCAGGACCTACTGTATCTACTGTACATCTGTTCATTCCTTTGATCCATATTTATCCTCAGAGAAGCTGAGCCTTAACATCTCCTTATCACTGATGTTGTTTCATTTCCTGGCCCCTCATCCTAGCAGCGCTTGATGTTGTTTTGGGGTTTTGTTTTGAGTCTCTGTGATCCGTCTTTTTGTGGCCAGGCAGATGCCGGCTGCTTCAGCTTAGGACCTTAACAGCTGGCAGCTGCTGGTGGTGCAGTGCATCTGTCGGCTGCCACCTACAGAAAAAAGAAGCATCCTATTGTCTGAACTGTCACTCTAATAGCTATTGAACTGAGATAAAATTATATCTTTGCAGCAGATTCAACTGGTGTTTTCAGTCTGAACTTTTTCATTTATTTATTTTTTTTTAACAACCAATACATTTATCCCCAAGATAGAATTTACAACTTTCTCAGTCTGTGGAAGCACCAGTATTTGTCATTGTCACACCCTCTGTAATTTAATTGGTGCTATCTTTAAAGCAAAGTGTTTTAAACATGTTGCCCTCTTTCTTCTTGTGCACTTATGCAGCACTTGGAGCAAGAAAAGCATGAGTTGCGGCGGCGTCTGGAAAGCCGAGAGGGGGAATGGGAGGGCCGCGTGGCTGAGCTGGAGACGGACGTCCAGCAGCTGCAGGGCGAGCTGGAGCGACAGCAGGTCCAGCTGAGAGAAGCTGACAGGGACAAAACCAAGGCTATCAGCGAGCTCTCGGAACAGAATCACAGACTGCTGGAGCAACTCAGTAGGGTGAGGAGCAGTGTCCATGTGGGCTTGTGTGTATGTGTGTGTGCTTCAGATGCATTACCTCAGGCTCCCTGAGCCAACCTCAAGGAAGATTTAATTAGGTTGGGCTTTGAGTCATTATACCACGTGGTCTTAATGCTGCTTTAAATGCCCTTTCACCCTACCTAGAAACATGTCTTACAGAAATGCCAGTGTGTGTGTCTGTGTATAGACTAAGTGTTTCTCTCTGGCCTGGCCTCTGGGCCACTCAGTCCACAACTCAGTTTCCCTGGCTGGCGTGGCATAAGATGCTCAGCCAAGTGAGGATTCATCACCCCTCAGGGTGGATCTGTCTCTGTTCAGCCTGTCTCTCTCTGACTTCACCTGAATTATGCTAACTCATCAATTTGAAAGTGTGGCTTCCGGGTCTTATGTTGAATAATTTAGAACGATTGGACTGCACATTTATGCAATAGCACTCTGCATATTGACAGGTAATTTTAGTGCAATTATTATGACTGGCAGGGTAGAAAAGGTCTCACAGGAAATTTGCAGACAGACAGGTACACTAGATGAACACACAGACTGATAATGTAGCAGTGCTTGGGGTTGACAAGAAACCTTTAGGCTCTATCCTTGTTGGATATACTGGAAAGACATTAGGGTGAGCTGGGACTGACAGCAGGTGGAGACTGATGGAACTGAGCATGCTAATGTTTGTAGCTACAGCTGATTAATCCTTCCTAAGGAGCTCAGTAGAACACCTCAATCTGTTCAATCAACACCAAAACAAGCGCTCTTTATTCAGACTGAGTGCACACTTAGCTACAATAAAATAACAGCTTTGCACTGAAATTGACCTATTTAAAGTTGGACTAAATTGCTCTATTATAGTGTTCTTTTTTTTATTCACACTTTTCACGTCTGTGATGATTGTATTGTCATTGCAATCATGTAAACTGATTGTTTAAGTTATTCTTTGTGGTTAAAAATCATCATACTTAAGACCTGATGTCATATGGATGCTGTGCTTTCACAGAGCACGATACTGCTCAGGTGTGCGGCTATATTTGGTGGCTTGGGGTGGCCCTGTCCCCTCGCACATGAAATTTGATTGACCCCACCTCCAATGCCCCCTCCCAGAATTGAGTTGTCGTATCAATGTAATGAGGGAGACAAGGGTGCTCAGATCCCCTTTTATTTGTGTTGTCCTCCTTAATGTATCATTTTAAATATGTTTAACAATGTAAGAGTATGCACTGAAAACCTTTTATGCTAATAATAGTAGATGGAAAAACAATATATTTCTATGTTTTGAAGTGTTAAATCTTGTGCTTCAGTGCAGCCACCATATTTCTTACAGGCCAGCCATGTGTTAGAGTTCATGTTTATGGAGGCTAGAAATCTGTCCATAATTAAAATTATTATAACTCTCCACTTTCCAAGTGGTATGGTTTGTATTTCAGATAGAGTTTTATGATTTTCTGTGGGAACCCCTGGTTGGTTCTTGGTGCCCCTCATGCCACCTCTTTAAAAGCCCCTGATCATGCTTGTCTTGCATGTGAGAGAAACACACAAGATAGGCACCTGTAAGGCTAGTAAAACAACTTTAGGGCTATAAACGAAGGATTCACCGCACTGACTGCTGTAGCTTGGCAGTGGCTGCTGCAGCTACACTTCAGGATGTCCCTAAGCTCTGTACAAAAAGGTTGACAGTCCTGCACAGGTGCTTTGATAACCTCATCATTGTTGCCTCTGATGATGCTCAGGCTTGTGTGTGTTTCCCCTCCTGGGAGAAGATATGATCTGCTGCCAGGCACATGCTGCTCCAGTGAGGGGAAGGCTCAGTGTGGTTGATTTTTTATTTTTATTTTTTTAACCCACAATTTTCCTTCTCATCTTTATCAGATTAAATCAGCCTCCTGAACTGTCTTGCCCCAACACCATGATCACGTTGCAATCAATGTTAAGGGCGGTACTGGACTTGTCAGTTGCTGTGGATTGCAGTAGAAGCAGGCACTTAGCATAATTAAACTGCATTTAATTTAACTGAAACCTGGGAATGTGAATCTATGAAGATATTCCCTGAAAGGGGTCTGTATTATGTTTTGAGGGGGACAGCAGATCTTGTGGTCTTTGAGACTCAGAGAAATTCATGAGAACTAATTGACTGCATCGATCCAGATCTCATGATTCAGTGCGCTGGGCAGACGGAGGAAGACCTGCTGGGTAGTAAAATAATGAGGTCAGCCACAGTGCC